>LUCH01006608.1:10892-30116 GCA_013368495.1 Paragonimus heterotremus
TCTAGGTTCGCGAGCCTTGCGTCCTCTCTGAGTCCAGTGTCGCTAGTAGACAGATTTTTGGAGAGTTGTAAACTAACTGAATCAACCGGCTATTGCGACAAATTTCTCTATTTATCCGTCGTCGGAAGTAATCTATCGGTCGTCCAACCAATCTCATCTCTGACGCTATCTTTCCTTCTTGTGGTGGTCTATTCAATCTAACGGACTTTGACTTATCAGTGAGTCGTTCCCATTCTACCGATATATCTCCTGTTTAATTGGTACGTTTAACTTTGAACCTATCCATCACCGTTACGACTCCTCCTTGATGCTACCACATTTTGGTTATTTTTATCATTTGACTGATTAAGCCACTAAAAGTTATGGTAATTGCCAGGAACACCGTAAAATATTATCCTTACCTTATCTCCAGTAAATAGGAATCTAATGACATATCAAAACATTCCACAGAACAGCAGCTAACAATCTGCAATGAAAAGTTGTTCCAGTGGTTTAGTACCCGGTGAAAAGAGAACTGTGGTGTAAGAAAGGTCCGAGGTCGGAGCCCTGTATTGACCGTCTATCGTGTGGCTGCCCTAAGGATCACGGCTGTGACCCTGTTTTCCTGCTTGTTTGTTCTGTACGCATGATTCTATGTATGCCTGCAACAGGAGGCCTGATACGGACTTAGTGACACTTCCTTCGATCGTGCAACTAATTGCACGCAGCGAATGCTTACCTTTTTCTTAGCGACTCATCTACTATTTCATTCTTCAAGGTCGTGTAACCCGAACCTTTTCGAGCGTTCTTTAACGCACTCGAAGTTTCCACGCACTTTTAGCTTGGCGCGCTTTTGAGCGCTGCCGAGTGGGCTGTGGTCCATCTCGCGCTTCCCTTCTTCTTCCTCGTGGTTGCTGCCGTTGTTCCCAGACCGGTTTAGAATTAACAACTTATCATATTTCCGACTCTTGCTGGAAGTATACGGTTTATTTTCTAAACCTAACTGCGTTCTTTAGTTCGATGCCTGCCGAGACTACGTTAGGATTGCTCTTCAGGAAAGGCGTATCAAATTGTTAGTGAACGAGGGTCTAGCGCATACTCACTTGTCCACTACAGCCCGTGGGTCTACTGGTTGTAACCTCTTCGACTGGCATAGACCACCGAGGTAATGAAACTCTGCACGAGTCCTGCACTGCGAAAAATGTATGTAATTGTGAAGTCGCCGCGGAGTCTTTGACACTCGAACAGACAGGGATCAAAAATTCCAAGTCGAGACTTGTTTCGGCTTCGAAATACCATACCGGCGAACTACACAACTGTCAAAATTTCTCAGACTAGTGACTATTTTGGTGGCTAAGCACTGGACACATACGATGGCGAATACGCCGCTCTTCAGGCCGGTGCTTACTACTTGTCAACATGCGGAAACAATAGTCTTATATAAACCCCGTAAAGCTTTGGAAGGTCTTGTCTGTCCATGCGAACAGAGGCTCCTTTTACAATTCCAAAAGTTCCAAATCCCCTTTGGCGGTCATCTGGTGAATTTCAGCCATTTTCAGCGATTTGTTCACGAGTTTCAGGTTGGTGGCCCAGGTCACCCGGATACAGTCAGTTTGACGGTTTCGATGTCAGCGGTTTTCTGTTGACCTAAAAGGCAGTCACTGAAAACAGAGTGTGGCACCGCTCTATGGGTTTACAGAGAATACCGAGAATAGAGCAAGATACTAATCTAGCGAAACAGAATAAAATACTAATCCAGCAACCTCTTAAGTAAGTGAGAATCTAATAGCACTTTGAAGCGGTCCCTAGAAAAGCAGCTAACAACCTCCAAAGGCAGGTGGTTCCAGTGGCTGATGACCCTGTAGAAGAAGAACTGTTGCCTAAGGAAGGTCCAGGGTCGAAGCTGACAGCGCTTCTTGTCGTGACCTCTTCAACTGTTATCATTCACTGTGGTAAAGAACTGGTGCACCAGTCCTGTGCGGAAGAAAAAGTACGTAGGGATTAAGTCGCCTCGGAGTCTCCGAAATTCAAGTGGATAAAGATCAAGAATTTCGAGAGGAGACTCGTAAGATAAAATCCGCAAGCCAACGACCATTTTGGTGGCTACTCGCTGGGCACGTTCGATGGCGAGTATGTCCCTTTTCAGGCCGGTGTACATCACTTGATTTGCGTACTCAAGCAACGATCTAATAAAGACCGCGTACAGCGATTGAAAAAACACGCCTGTCTATTCGAGGAAAGGCACTTTTTTCATCCCAGGGGTCCCCAATCCCTTTCTGGCAGCCATCTGGTGGTGATAAGAGAAGGATAAACTAGTCGATAGCCAACTCCCTATGTCTCTTTTCGAGGTTCACCTTCGTGATATCCGTTATACTTTGTGCACTATGTATCACGAATAGGTTCCCCAAGTCTCCTCCAAGCGACATATGCGCACACTTATTGTCATTTAGAGGGAGACTTCAGTCTTCTGACCAGCCCTTAATACGGTCGAGATCAGTCTGCTATGCGCTGGGATAAAAGGCATTGCAGATTTTTAAATCTTCCGCATAAATGACCGTATTGCTAGAAACAAGGTCGGGAAGGTCAGTAATGTATATTAGAAACAACAACGGACCAAGCACAGATCCTTGAGGAACTCCAGTGAAGCTCGGAGAAGGGGATGGAAGTTCCGATCAATTTTTTACCCCCAAATGTTCTGTTGTCAAGAAAAGATATAATCCAGCAGGGAACCTCTCCTGGATCCCATAGGCTTCTAGCCTATGTACAGGCGGACCGTGTGGTACACGATCGAATGCCTTGGCAAAATCGAAAAAGATAGCATCCGAGAATGGCCATTGTTTTTGGCGTCTGTCAGGCTGTCCATGGAAATAAGCATATTGTTTATGCATGACCGGTCTGGAAGAAAGCCATGCTAGGAATAAGAAAAAAGAATATTGGAGAAAAAATTCTTAAGGATGGCGCGTTTTAACAGGCGCCCCATTACCTTACATGGGATGCTGGTGGGGCTGATCGGCCGATAACTAGCAGGGGAATGACGATCTCCAGCCTTGAATATAGGTGTGACAATGGCCTCTTTCCATGCCTCCGGAAGACTCCTGGTCCGAAATGTCTGCTTGAACAGACTAAGCAGGGGCACCGTCAAACCAAGGGCCGTCTGCTTCAGGGCCCGAGGATGGATCCCGTATGGTCCCACCGCACTATAAAGGTCGATCTTAAGCAAGAGATCATGAACGTCAAGCACAGAGAGTTCAGCTGTTAGGAGTGGGCACTGGAAAGTTCTCCTCGGGAAAATCGGATGCCAAGTTGCCGGAACCACATTGAAGACTGCTGAATAGTAGTCTCTGAAAATCTCAGAAACCACCTGAGGGTTGTAGGAGGTTTCCCCATTGGTAAGCCGCAGGGAAAGCGCCGAGGGCTTCGTTTTCCTCTGTAGACGCATGTACTTGAAGAGAAAATTTTATTCTGTCGAGCTACCAGTGGGATTTTTGTCTGTGCTTTTTTGGCGTGTTAACGGATTTTCCGCCTGCATCTACTTTGAAAGGCTTCTAGATCCTCCGGCTTGCCCTCTAGTTTTTGTCTAGAGAATAGACGAGAACGTAAGTCAAGAAGACGACGTATGTTTCAAAGAAGTGGTGAGCGACCTGAGGACTTCCACAGTTTACGAGGAACAAATGCCCCATCAGCTTCGCGAATGGCATCTTCAAAAGAGAGATGGTTGGTATTCACTGAGTTAGACATGAGTTTGAGTGTACTTAAGAACGTCTTCAGTGCGCCAAAGTCGGCTTTCTGGAAGTTTCTGAATGAAGTCTTTGATTCGGCATTTTGCAGCCAGTAACAGATGAAATCGAAAGCAAGCAACATGTGGCCACTATGTCCCAGCGGTGGGCTGATGAACACTCTATCTACCAGATGGGCTTCATTCATAATAACAAGATCAAGCAATGAGGGTGTCTGTCCTGGACGGTACCGTGTGGGTAACTCGACATGTTGTGTCCAGGCTTTTTCATGGATCAACATTGCTAAGGATTTCGAAAATCCACAATCAGAGTACTCAGGAGAAGCAGCTACACAGTTGAGTAAGGGTGCGTGAAGTCATCCGTAAGGAGAAGATGAGAGAAAACTTATGTAGACGGGAGATGGTCTAGGCTGGCAAGAATGGCCTCGTCGTCAGATGTGTCGCAGGAAGGCGATCGGTACATAACACCGACAAAGGAGCGTATCAAGTCTACGAAGCTGGAGGTTAAACCACAGTCCGTCACAGTTCTCTGAGAAGGTGAATTCCTCAATGAGAATTGGTACTGGCATCTTTTGACTTAAAAAGCAGCACAGCCTCCCATGCGTCCACGGGGGAAAAGAATAAACTAGACGACAGCGGGATCCCTAGATCTCTTTAAGGGCAACGTCTGAGATATCTGTCGTACTGTGTACGAGGAAGTGGTGAAAACGAACAAATATATTGTAAGATAATAATCGACGATAATAATACGTTCAATGATGCCGGAAACCTAGGGGATTCTGATGCTCAACGCATCGAAAATCAATAGTTGCCAGGCCACAGCGACAGCATTCGGACTTAAAGCTACTCGCGCGCCATTCAATCATTTGAATTTCCACAGTTATGGAAACCGGCTTGTCTCGAATTATCACTAAAAACACAGGGTTTATTCCCAGAAAGATGGTTAAAAAGTTGATAACACTGATATGTCCCGGCAAAAGTGTAATATACTTATGAATATATAACTATCAGTGTAATTATACACAGGCTGTTGCAAATATATGCTCGTACGTTCTAAGCATGTTTAGGTAAAAGTGTGGTTTCACGCAGGTGTGTGCGCACGCCGCGCAGTATGTAAAGTTTTTCGTTCTGGTTTGTTATACATTATTTTTCGCTGATTTTGTCAACCGAGTGTCATACTACTTCTAATTTGCTTGCGTAAACCTGACATTTGCTCTATAACATCCTTGTTTCTACCCCCGCGCACCCATGCTGGTTACCCTAACCCCGAAATAATCTATTTCATCACTTCGGAAAGTTACGACCGCAGAACACTCACGCTGATTCTGAGTAATTGTCGTCTTTTTCTAGGAATTGTTGTGATAGACGGTCACTGTGAACTTTTACTGCGAGTTAATGCCTCAAGCAAGTTATACACAACACTTTCGCTCTATTTGCCGTGCCTATATGCACGAATATTTCACACAAGTTATTCTGGTTTGACTCACTCTTGCTGTCAAATACACTCGTTATATCTAGTCATTAGGAATCAAAAAGCCACATCGATATTACATCACGGAACATAAGTTACCGCTTTATTATCAAGTTTTTTAATCTATGGCTCAATGCACACTCGTCCTTTCATATGTTGATGATAAATCAACGAAACAGTCCGCCGCTGTCTGATTAGTTTGTACTTTTCAGAACACATGAAGGTAGGCGTCGTAACAACCCTTTCCAATCGATGTTTGTCGGTTTCTTACATACTTCCCCAAACGTTGTGTTGTCGTTATAGCCTTACTAGCATCACTCGCATTAGAAACTGTGGGCAAGCACCACGACACTCTGTGTATCAAATCGGCCCTCACTTTATTCGATTCCACTTAGTAATCACCGTTTTCTTTTACGCTAACTACTTTGCATATACCAATTATTTGGATCAGATCAGGCAAGTTTTACCCGTCATATATAGCCATCGAGGTTTCCAGCTGAGGTGAGTGATGTTTGCACTCAACGACATGGACTAGTACGGTACTTAATTATGGTACTAATTTAAGTGTAACGAGATTAGTAATTCCTGGGGCCATGTTTGCACACATAGCTATAGATTAAAGAAAGACCCATTAATTATTGCAGGAATAAAATTAAGATGAATAACAACACCGCCGCGCACTGCCCAAAAGCTACTGAAATATGTAGAGCAAAAGTTATCTAACTTGTGCACTTTGTCCAAAATGAACAGGACAAGATGTTCCTGTACGTGCTAAGGCAGCATAACAACGTGTAAAATACTCCGATTACGCCTTAAAACAACCCAAGATTTGTCAATTAGCCATACGCCACCATAAAACTCTTCACGCGATGTTAAATGTCGGCATCAAGTACCTTAGCAGGTGTTGGCACAATCACAAACCCTTTACTCCAAGATCAACCTAACGTGAATTAGCTGAACGCACGGTCACATAAACTTTACTACAACCTTCATGGCTACCAATGAGAAAAAAGTTGGGCAAAGCCCTCCCGATAAATCGGCATAACACACTGCCAAGTGAACGGTAGCGAGGATGGAACACTTTTAAAATAGGAATAGAAATCAAGGAGAAATTGGTGAGAAAAATGTAGCAATTCAACAGTGTAAAACCTGGATAAATGGATGGGGACCACGTGGGCCACTCGGAGTTTTATCGTTCCGCAAACGACATAACCCGACCAAGACGGTCATATGGCAAATAAAAACAAAATAATATCTTTATATTTCGAAAAAACATATCAATCTAAGTAAAATGAAAAATTTTCAGAAAACAGAAGGCAGTAAGTGCCTGATGAAATCAAACGGTGTTTTTACATGGCCAGCCAATTTACGTCACGCTCTTTGCTTCAGAAAATATCTACGTAGCATAAGATAACACAGTTCAGCCGGACTTATAACATCCAGAGTCTACTGAGCTTAGCATGTCGCCTGTTTTTTTCTTTCCCCAATCTGTGCACCACTCTCCTACCACTGGCACTGTTGAACAATAGTTTTATCAATGAGACCCTATCCCCTCGCTCAGTGAATGCTCAGTGCAACTTTGGCCGTATAATCTCTGGGTTAATTTATGCCGCATATAAATACTACACCCATCTTATGTGGCATGTTGTGAGATGTAATCCACAAGTATTGTTCTGTTGACCAAACTTGCGTGTCATGTGAAATTCTAATTAAGCGCCTGTAGCTCCCTCTCTTACACCACAAGACTAGTTGTCGCGCTGAGGGACCATATAATCCATGCACGTAACATATCCAGAATACTAATGTAGTAGACGGACACAAATCTACCGCAATCCTTCCATATGATGGCCCCTTTATATCTGCCTCCAACTTCGTGTATCTTTCAAGATTTTGGACGAAATACATGCGAGCGCGTACGCCACACTCTTCTAGTCCACAGGAAAATTCTGCAATCATGTGACTGTCGTTTTGTCTTATTTTATGAGATGCTACTGTTCAAATCACGAGCTAATTTTAGCACCCTGTTTGTCCGTTTTTTCAAAAGTTCTTGGAGAAACTGTGTGAAGAAGAGGGCAGTCATTGCAGCGAGGAGGGCACCACAAAGGTTGAAAAAATAAGCAATATCTTGGTGGACAAGGAGGGTGTGACCGTGAAGGTGGCAAGCTGCTTCATCCACGAAGATGTCCCACAGGCGGATATTCGAATAGGACGTGCAACAGGATGATGGTTGAGAAACAAAAGCCATTCACCGTTGCAAGTGAGGGAATGACGACTGGAGATACACAGGAAGTGGAAGTTTGAGGAAACTGCCACACAAGAAGTGGTAGGCGACGAGTTGGGGCTGCGGGTAACCAGGATAGTCT
Source organism: Paragonimus heterotremus (assembly GCA_013368495.1). Taxonomy (NCBI): domain Eukaryota; kingdom Metazoa; phylum Platyhelminthes; class Trematoda; order Plagiorchiida; family Troglotrematidae; genus Paragonimus; species Paragonimus heterotremus. The sequence goes on from LUCH01006608.1 coordinate 18,442, forward strand.
GAGTAGACCGCTTGGGAAAGCTTGGCTGGTGACGACCACTGGCAAAATTCAAAATATTCACTGAATTACGGATCGAATGGACTTATCATCATCCATGCTCAACTAAAGACGGAATATATTCTTTTAGAAGGTGGCCGAATGGAAAATCTATGGAAGTGTGACAGCCGCGATAAACTGCGGGTGATTTTCAACTTGAAACCACCCAAATCCCCGACTACTCGTTAGTAACAAAGGAAAGTTGTCAATGATGACAATAGTGGCATGATAAACATTTCAGTCAGAACCCTGTCCATCGAAGAATTTGAACACTGGCGAAGTTGTGGGATTTCTGGTGGATTATCAGTTTAAGCGCAAGATGGAACCATCACCTACAGCGGGAAAGGAACATTCAGACCACCGTTTTTTACTTTTAGTTATCGGTCATGCCGAGTTGTGAACCATAGGTTTCAATTTGTACTTAAAGGTTTCTCATGGGACTGCAAAAGGTTACTCCGGAGTACCATGCTTTTAAGACATCGCCAGAAAGACGGGCTAAAGAGTTACACTGTACACCATCTCATCTTGACCATATCTATGAAAAACTGCACAGAACTACATCGATTAACTGTTCAGAAACTTCATGGTAGTTGTAATCGAGAGAAAGATGTCGAAAGTGTAAATAACTACAGAAACGTCAACAGTTACACTATGCATTGTTAAAACGGCTTCCTAGCACAACAAGGCCTCGATAAGGCAAGAAGTGCATACATTCGGTTGCCTACCATCACCAGGTTCAAATTATCCACGGCATTTGGGAGAAAACTCACAGGCCCAGCCTGCCCTGTTCTTTTGCATTTTGACATTGGTGCAGTTAAGTGCTTAGAAACTGGTGCACATGTTCAACAATACGGACCTCGTACTCTAATATTCACTTACCTGCGGGCCAGGCCCAGTAATTTGTAACGTATGGAGTCTGCTGGAAAGCTAAATAGTGTCAGCGGGAAAGCGAGCGCATAAAGTAGTGACTGGCATATGTTGGGCACATAAGAGACGCGGCTTCTTCCAGAAGCACTATATTAAGTAAACATACACTTGGCCGAAACATAACCCCACTTGGTTGCATTTACTCCAGCCGTGATGTGCACTGTAGTGTTTAACTTGGAGATCTTGCATCTACAATTTTTAGGTCTTTTTACCTGAACTTTCAGAGTACTGTTTCAAACAAAATAATCATGGAGCCTGCCGATATGGTTGTTTGATGCTATTGATTCAATAACGCCGATATCAGGGTTTTACTGAGGAGTTTCAGAATTTCCTTCCGCTTGTTCAGAAACACCTAACATCGTCATTTAAAGAAAGAAAGCGTTTACAACAGCAAAATAAATAAGGTAAGTGACACTCAACAAACTTCCGCCCAACAGTCAGAATGTTAACATCAGAATTTTCCACGATATGACTAATGCGGTATCAAATGAATGTACGACTGACCAACAGTATCAAACTCCACTAAAATCAACAGGACTTCGTTATTATGAACTCAAGTTTTTTTCAATACGGTCCATCTTTTGTGCATTTCTAGAAAAGGCAACAGGAATCAGGGCAACGAAAAGACTGTACGAAGGAGGTCAACTTAAGTTTGAATACTGTGACAAGTGACAAAAATGAGGTTTCAGTTGCGCTAAACTAGAACATGTATGCCCAAAGTCCCTGGTTTCTTATAGCTGATGAACGTTCACTGGGATATTCGCTCAACAAACTTCGTGCACACGAAGTATGACGACGAAATAATCCGTGCTATTTTCCAACCAGATCCATTCACATTAACTGGCCGTCGGATATAAAATCGTAGGAAGCGTTTAATTCCAAGATTTCTGCAGTTTACACCCGGCAAAACCTACCAGGTGTTCTGACAAGAGAAGGTCCACCACTCTATTTTGGTGTTATCTACCTCTACGTGAACCGCGAGTTTGTTGAAGGCGCGTTCTTCGTTCTTTTCTGTTGACCACTTGGGTATCCCTAAGGTGATCAGTCAGGGACAACCTAGAGGTTTGAACGTTTTGTGTTGGACATTCGCGAGGAAGCCGGTTATTCAACATCACTGAAAGCCGTTTGAAATAAAAGCGTAAACTGAGCCCTTGCAAAAGCACGAGCACATGATGCCTTTGTGATACAAGAGTGAAGTAGTGACGAGCCCTTAACAACAGATGAAGAGATTGTGCCGAAAATAAAGAAAAAGGCTTCCACGAGGGAAAATTCGTTTCATAGAACGGGCTTTCCAGTTCATCGCCTCAGAATGTACGCGCTATATGCCAGTCTATACCCCACACCTCTTCGGATATTACCAGCTTACTAGTAAGTAGGATGCCCGCCAGTTTCCCAAAATCGTCATATATTTCCTAATGTTGTGAATCATCGGCGTCACTTCAGATGTTGTGCTGATAAGTCACGGAATATGAAGCTCTTGCGTAAAATATTAAAGGTTGTCTCCCTCGTTCGTTGTACACGAGAGAGCGACGGACGCGTTGGATCATGGAAGACGAGAATCGACACTGACAGATAAGAAGTTTTAGCACAGGTTTCATCTATAATTTCCGTCTGTATGATGGCTTGACCGTCATTGATGAATGACGATGATATGACGTTGTTCAGAGCACGGTGGGTTTGCAACAACTAGTATGCTGAGCTGGAAAACTACTTCTCGTGGTCCAACGTTACGATATTATGAACGGGTGATGTCTTGGCCACAAACGGCTTGCCTTAAAAAGTACGCACATGTCTCACTGGCCTGCTGATTCACGTTGTGCACTGACTTTAAGTCCAAAGCATTTAGCTGTTTGCGTTTCACTGCGAAGAGTGTAGTCGACGTAGCGGTCGATGTTTGAAGATACACGTGAGTGTAAACCCCCGGAGCTGGACGGAGGTTTACCTGTCAGCTGCATGGATCAAACCATCATTGTTCGGTGGTGCACATGGTTTGGAGGTAGGTAAAGTAGTTGTAATCCGGGTAGACACAACGGAAACCCTTGTCCAACTGGAAGTGTACTGTCGACGTATTCTGGCGGTGATGAATACTTTAGTTAGGTTAAAGTGAAGACAAACAAAGTTGTGCAGCGCAGAGATGAATGAATCCCTTTTGTCGGAATAATGCCATGATATAAGAATAAGGGAGCAGTGAGGTCGGAAAGTTTGACAGATGGGACACATATGCAGTTGCGCCGGGCTACGGACAACACCACCATTGTTCACAACCATCCGAAAATAGCAGTCATCTGATCAATCTGCTGTCACCCGCGTATTCAAAATATTTATACATATACCATAATTGTGTGACCTTTGCTGGACGTCACTCACTATAAATTTAAGTCTGTAGGGGGGTTTGGGCTTGAAATCGCCAACACAGCACAATTCTTTCTAACTACACGCGTTTGTAGAACGTCTTGAGCAAATTACCCATTGAGGTTTTGAAAACGAATGAACTTCGTCTACGTAGGTATTAAGCATAGTGCCAGAGCAATCAGTTCCGATTATTTAACCTTGTCAGCTGTTGACGTTTGTCCACTCCAGTTAATAGCGGTACAAAAGATATCCGGAATGAAACCAAGGCGTTCCGTTCAAACATTCAATTGGCAAGATTAATGAGAATTGGGTAAGTCAGCTCCTTTTGAGCCTATTTTGTAATCTTAAGAAGTGCGCTCCCCATTATTTGACTGTCGCCCTAGTCCATGGGTTTCTTTCGAGATAGGTTTTCTATTCGTATGATTCGTTCCTCCCCAGGTGTTTTGTTTTGGTTCTGTGGTTCCTTTTGCTCTGGATCTTCGGCAGCGCCAATTTGTAAAAGGGTTGGGGCTGCTACTCCCGCTTATTAATCGAGTGAACTACTGAAACGGTAGGTGTATGTTGGTTAAGGTGTTTGATGACGGCAGCATCCGGCTGTCGAGCACGTTGGAGGTGAACAACGGTTCAATGTGGACGCAATGGAACAATTCAGCTTGACACTACTAAGATCCAGGATGACGCTGAGAAGTGGAGAATAATGACAATAGAAACCTGGTAAGTAGGGACACTATGCTGTCCATGTGAGTGGAGTGAGGCCGAAAAAACGGCACCGATGGTAGTGGTTGTGAGAAAAATGTGTGAGAAAAGGAGTGAGGTCTAATAGCAGCGCTACAATCCTAATTAATGACAGGCATAAGTCAACGGGACAACAGCCATTTGTCCAACAGGTTGGTGACAAGTATAACGATCGCGATAGCAAAATTTCCCATGGCAGCGCGCCCCAGAAAGAGAAGAGCCAAAGCCAAGAGTTTTAGTCCTGAGCTGCAACAGACTGCATCCGACGGTTTCTTTATACTGATGTCCCCAGGGCTTACGGAATCAACCATTTAAAAAAATCCTGTTAACGCAACAGAGCGTCCTTACTATGTTGAACGTCATCATGGGACCACCTCAAAGGGAAACAGGTTCAGTGTGGTTGTTCGCGATCTCCAAGGATGGACATTCAGACCCCCTAGTTTCTTGGTAGCCCATTACTGGATAGCCTGAAGTAAAGCTATACACCCTTCAACGAATGTGGCGTATGCTTCATGCATTGACTTCAAACAGCATTCTATGCAACGTGTTTAAGATACTGACAAAACAGATAAACGAAGATTTTCTAAATGCCCTTCTTGCCATGACAAACTGACTGATAAAATTTTGACCAAGCCGGAAGTGTGAGTAGTCAGGCTATGGCCAGTGGTCACTATTGCGGCGAATATTTGCTGAAAGAGAAAAATCAGTTACTACTGCATCACCTAAGAGGTACTTTTTAGAGCCAGAATGTCAGACTCCGCTGTGATGAACGGCAGTCAGTTGTTCTTTGCCAACCAAATATGCTACTTAAATCCCTTTTGGAGACATCCCCGTCATGCATGAGTTTTCGAGCCCTCTCTACCTTCTTGTCGCAGGCAAAAACTGGGGACTCAGGACCGACTGTCACGAGGTCATTTACGAAGGCCAAAATATTAGCGGATACATTATGAAGCCGAGTTGTTATGCTATACGACGCCGACACCTCCACGATGACTCATATGATGTGTCTAATTGATCAGGTAACTTCGCAGCAATAACGGGATTCGCTTCTCCAGACCTACTGCTTGAAAGTTCTGCAGAAGAATTTGATGATTTGTCTTTTCAAACACCTCAGTGGAACCGAGGAGCGCAGTGTCCACTGAGATACTTTAAACAGCAGCGCCTATGTCAGAATCATTTTCAGTCAGCAAGCTAGTAGTGCGTGAACGACCACTCCAACAACCGTATTGTTTAGATGAAAATAAACTTTCTGCGCTGTTGTGATTATCACCTTCTCAGATTGCCCGGATTAGTGCCATGGTTCTGTGGGTTATTTTACCTGGTCGATTCAGTTGAGACGCTTAAATAGTCGAGCTACAGGTTTTGCAAGAAAATCTGCAAACTGTCATAACCGACGACGGTATTTCATTTAGGCCCAGTTACTTGGTTATCCTCAAGTGGGGTAGCCTGCTCTGTAAGCTGTTACTGATGAAGTCATTGTAGCTCAGCTGCAGGGATTCTCCCTCGAGATTGCCACCAAATTTCTCAGCAAACGGAGCGTAAAGAATATCTGTAGTCCGATTGTTGCACTTTAACAGTCAATCGGGGACTCTGAGACCTGATCAGGTCGCTCCGAATTTTCTCAACATACCTTATGACGAAAGAATTTCTGAAGGTGGTCAGTGAACGTCTGTAAAAGGCAGGGTCGGGATTTGGGGGGTTAAGCTGCACAGTGTTTGCACACATGTTGTAAACTTCGTGGTATGCCCAGTGACAGAATTCATCTTCCATAAATGGAACGGTGTCCGGAAATGTATTCCTGCATATTAGTCTCTCATTCACTAGTTTCAGCCACGACCGGTGGTAGACTCCTTGTGAGTGATGGAGTAAATTGTTCGCAGCGATCGCGATATAGAGACGTACCCAGTAATCCTTCTAGTTTTGGTCCACCGGACCACGCTCGTAGATCGATGGCAATTAACGTTGCAGGTCTACTCTAACGTCTTACAAAACCCAGATTTGGGGGGGGGAACAACGTAACAGATAGGACGGAATGCGATCGTCAAACCAGCACCCAAGGGGTAGCGCCAACTTTGACCAGCCCAACCATGCGAGGCTCGCCGGTCAGAATTAGGTCCAGCCAAGACGGTTTGTGTCCACACCGTTATTTTGTGTGTCAGGTCACATTCTCACTGAGACTGACCTTCTAACGTGAGGCTGTGGAATTCTGTAGTATTGGAGCCAGGAGACTGGTTATCACCTAAGTCAACTTTAGGAAGGTTGAAATCCCCAGTTGTACGAGCCAGACCTTTGACATTTTTTGCTCGATGAATTGCACTGAATATACCCTCGTTGCATGCATGAATAAAGTGGAGGATTTCAACCAACAGACAGGAGAAGCCTAAGGTACCGGTGGTTAACCACGACGATTTTCTAGGCGTTAGGTTAGCGGCTTTTGAGGTCATTCAGACACGCAGGTCGGCGCTGACATGTGGCAGCGAGGCTGCTTCCGCCTGATATGCGATCGTTTTGCAACAGAGCGCACTCGAAGATGTCTGGCCTTTGGTCATGCGTCTACATTAGGCTAAGTTTTTACGAAACCTATTATTGGAAGCAACTTGCATCATGCCGATTGCTCCAGCCCCTGAACTTTAAAATCCTGAAGTAAGGCGTTCCGGAATATGTGCCACTAACTGTATACACGTACATGCACCCCGTGTTCTGTGACAGTCGTCGGGTCATTGTGCTTTGCGGTACTATCGCGACCCAAGGCGATCTAAGCAAAGTCAACGGATAAAGGCTTTTTAATCTAGCGGTAGCCAGATGGTAAGCGCAAGGACTTTCGTTTTAGGCAAACGTATGAGAGGCTGCTGTTGTGGACTCACACCTTCTTTTTGATCAACAAGACTTCAGACCAGTCATCTCCGAAGCCTGTACAACGCAAGCTGACACGGATGATGCCCTTGTAAAGACAATCTTGCGCTCCTATCTAGGACGGTCTGAACAGAGACGTAACTACGTTTTGCTCACCCTGAAGCGCGGCTGCTGCAAATCCTGTTTAGAAACCTTACTTCTGGCAACCTCAGTCCAGGAATGGAAATGAGATGGGCAGGTCTGTGGGGGCGCCTAGTGGACTAAGTCGAACATTTACGTACATTCGCGTTTAATTTCCCGCGATTGCACTTTCGGTGAATGGTTAGAAGTGAGTAACATTTCGACACTCCGTAATTCTGCCACCCCATATCTATCAACGTTCCGTGATCGATTGCGGCTGGAGAGTTTTCACCCTTCTGTTGACCCCTGAGAGGTTTTACTAATACTCAAATGGAAAACGTGCGTGGCACTTATTTGGGTGTTACTGGATTTTAACGGATAGGATTTAACTAGTTATGGATTCTTTGCATCTTGGAAGTGGCCATAGTTGAGTGAAGTGGGTTGTGGACGTGTGTCCTGATTCTGCTTGCGTGGCCTGCAGAATGCAGGTGACCAGCATGCATGTAGTTCTGATTGCCTTATCCTAGGGGTTACGGTCGTCCAACCCCCTCTGTACCCACAGCGCAGCTTCAGCTTTAGGCGCACTAAACAAAAAAGACTGTGCCGCACGAACCGGCGGCATTAATTTGATGTAGCAAGTTGTGTCATAGGTTTGCTTCGGAAGAAGACCCGGCAGCTTCGGGTGACACTTAGACGGCGGCAACTATTTGGGGTCCGAAGACACTGTCACGTGATGCCTTATTCGGCTCAAGTTATGCCTGGTCTGTTACTTTTATGTGCGTGCGATTGGCAGGGTTTGACTGAGCACTTTCTGGAAACAACTTGTGGAGCTTACGGCGTCTTCCGGCGTTTGGCTTGATCGTACATTTCAGGACAGACGGCATCTCGAGGTCTGAGTTTTTCATACGTAGACGAGCTTTTGCATTTTCATTCATGAGGTATTGGCACGCACGGCAGCATGGGATCAGGGTCAACGGCTTCATGGGAGGTATTGATTTCACTCCCGGAACCGTCTAGTGTGAAGGTAGTTATGGCTCGCAGTTATTGGATTTGAAGGTACTTTGAAAGAAAAAACCGGTTATCTTGACGCAAGCCCCCGATTTGTGATACTTTTGAGAATATTGAGCTCCAAGTTCCAAAAATCACTTTCAAACTACATCCAGTAGGTAAGCCGCACTGACAACGATATTAGAATGCATCAAAAGTCGCTCAGGCTACTAGGTTGGTGACAGAAGGCTTTTCGCCTTTAAAGAAACAACTCGTTATAGGCGTTAGCCCACTCGTCTCGGTTCGCAACTACTTTATTGCACTTCTCAAGGTGGGACATGTGATTTTTTATCTTGGGAAAGCTCGACTGTGCCAGATTTTGGAGTGGTCAATAAAATGGTATGTTACGCCATGTGCAACTTTTTTATCACGGCGTTTTATTTCTTACGCATATCTACATAAGATTTGGAAGGAAAAAGCATATCACCCCTGACAGCCGTTGGCGGATAATACTGGCTTATTCAACTGCAAGGTACGTATCAGCCTACTGACATTTCCAGTCTTTTCGAAAATCACACGAAAATTGGAATTTTAATGACGGTCTTTGTTCAGGTTCTACCTACTGCTGGCCCCTATGAAGGAGACTTCGTGCATTCTAAGCCTCACAATCTGCACGCTACCATATTCATTTGCACTACCTTGTACGGTTCCAACTGTAACATACCTACGGAGCGCATTAAAGACAACGGTGAACCTGATGAGTGTCGCTCAATGTTCTTATCGATCGTAGACTTCGGTCATAGTTACCACAATGATTGACGATTTTCGACGCTGCAAATACTTAACTCTTAGCCCACCCGTTGGCAACCTTGTTTGGCCAAGTGGCAACGTTGCGACTCATAATGTAACATCAATGAATGATATAGGCCCTGTTGTTCGCCGATATCAATAAATACATATTTCGTCAAAGTCGAACCTCGCTTCATCAAACTAGCTCCGTGTACACTGACGACAGTCACTTTCATTCTCATGCGCTATTGCCTCCACAACTTGTCTAGTGAAATTGAACCAGAGGAATTTGCTTCTGATGATTGGGAGTTAATATCCTCATACAATCAACTGAAACGATTACTGAAAGCTCATTGGGTCGCAGGCTGAGTGCCGAGAACAGTGTGAAAAAAGGAACCGGTTGAACGAACACACTGTGTTGAAATTGTTTACAATCTCCACTGTTGGTTCGTTAAAGTTTTGCGTCTATAACCAGGAGCGCCCTTTGGAAATATGTTCGATCACAGCCCTGAAAACAGTCAACGAAACGTGAGGAGAAACGTAGTATTCTCAATAAATACATATCGTAGTCTTCACCATGTGCTGTAGGCCCGTGATATGTATTTTGTTCGTGTAGCTCTTTGTCTTGAAAGCATTCCCATCGGCACGCCAAGCGAATGAAAATATATCCTAAACGACTGGTAATACTGTGTGCGAAATGGTTATACCGTTTGGTGAGCCCAAAGGCATTCTGGGCAGGGCTACCTTGCACCCGGGATAAGATAGCGATGGGTGTTTGACCAATCTTGGGGCATTCGAAGTGAGACTTGAAGATCTGAAAAGTTATATTGAGATTGAACAAAAGGAAACTTACAGATAGTTATCGCCAAAATCCAAGCTCAGTGAAAGCAACTACCAATAGCCACTGGAGACGGGGCTACCAGTGACATGTCCTTCTGCCAACGTGTGGTAGAAGGTTGAGTGAGGGGTATCTCAGTGGCAGTCGACGATGGCATTTTGTGCATTCCTGTTATATTATACGACATCTACTATTGTATTGGAAGCACTGTAGTGTATGTTTGACGGTTATGGTTAGCAGTCTTGTCGAAATACACTGCCAACTTGTTAAGGTCAGAACTTTCCATTCCATCAACATCTCCGAAACGTCGCAAAGTTGAGCATTCTCAGGATAGAAGGTTGTGTATTCCAGATAGAAAATTGCAATGGAAGTATCCACTAAACAACAAACGGTGAGCTAACATCCGAAATGAGTTGCCTCTCTGGAAAAATAGAAACATTTTTGGCACCAGTCTAGTACCCTGAGCACTGTTCACATGCAACCTTTCTATGGCACCAAGTGCCCAGGCTTCTGGGGAGTGACATCCATGATGGACAACGCCTAAGTGTGCGAGTTGCATTTACACTAGTGACTGCTCCGTCCAGTTGAATTAAGCTATGAAAGACATTGATGAGTAACACATGGGTGGAATCAAGGTAAACTTGTATTTCAACCGTTCAAGGAACATTATACTGGTCCTGTTCAACGTCGTTGAAGGTCATTTCGACGATACTGTTACAACCATTAATCTGACAGACCTTCCCTCCAACGTCGGTTCCGTTACAGACGTTGGCACTGAACCGACAATCATAAACACCCATGAGGCGAAGATTGAACGGCTGTAGCTGAAGTGGTGCAAATAAGAGCCAGCATTATCGTCAGAGAAATAACGAGCATCGAAGTGGGTCACTAACCGCCAGATAAGCAAGCGTTGGGTTACATACAAATGACAAGCTACACTCAAACACAATCAATAAACAGTCAGCGAAGCAGTATGCACGTTGTCAATGATAGAGTGGGATGTGTTACCCATGTCTACGCTCTACCATATGGAACATAGAAACAACAACGTGATGACACCAGGCGCAATCGGTTTTGGGAATGAGGTTTCTTCGGCCATTTTCTACCTGAAGTACCAGCAGAGAAGTAGACTTAACATATAATTCAGATAGATAATTAACTGAAAAACGTGGTGGTATAGCTCTCATTGGAATTCACTCTTATGTTTAACGCGAAATGCAATGCAAACGCAATGTGATCGGGAATTACAAATTCATTTATCTCTCTTGAGTCACCCAAAATTTAGCGTTTTCGCACGATGAGGTTACGTATTCTACTATGAGAATTCCAATGCAAGCACATTGAGGACGCAAAGTCAATTACAAAGGCCAGTAAGGTTGCCTTTACCGAAATTACGCGAAACATTTCCCACAACAAAAACGCGAATATGAACCATTTTTAGGTATAGCTGAATTTTCTCATTGCAACATAACCAATACTCGTTAAAATCTCTATAGGTCTCCTGAAAACACATTGTAACATTCCATGAAGAGTCGATATAATATTTTTCAGTGCCCAACTGGCACTTTCTAACTCGTTTCAGCCTTGAAGCACCATTCCGGCGAAGTACACATTGGCCTATTTCTAACAGTGTCACTAGTGCCGCCTACTCATAATTTGTTAGTTGGTGATACGTTGCCTGGGGCTTAGAGCTCAATAGTTTCAAAACTTTTGAAACTCAAGGATTCTGGTATAAACGACCATTATTTTTCTGTTCGTGTCATTTAAAGCCGGAATCCGTGGAACAGGCGAACCGAACGTTCCGTTTCGGTTACCTGTTGTACACACTGTAACGTTTTCTACACTATTTTCTATTTCATAATTCTGATTATTATTCACACGTTTCACTCACCTCAACTTCTCATGTACAGCCAACATTTAAAACCAACTTAATCGAACTAATCAATAGTCGGAAATACAACACTCACACACTTCTCGGTTCGCGAGACTTGCGTTCTCTCTGCGTCCAGTACCGCTAGTAAAAACACATTTTTGGAGA
>LUCH01006609.1:0-20356 GCA_013368495.1 Paragonimus heterotremus
TCGATTGGTTTATCGATATAGACTATAGACCTGGGTAAAAATACGGGTTGGACTAGTTCCAACAAGTGTGATAATCTGTCTGACACTGGGTGCGGTAATAGTAGACAACTAGTAACTTGAACGAATGGATGAAAATTTTCACGTGGGACCTGAATATTCTCATGTGGTCAAACCGCATTCACAATTGTACAAAACCTGCGGGTTATAGTCGACCAAAGCTAATGCCTTCACAGAAATTACGGTTAGACTGATGACCAACCTTTTTATGTTGACTATCACATTTTATCTCATGTCTAACACAATCAGTGATAATACGTTGTAATTTGCTTTCAACTGAGTGAACCTGTTTTGATCTACTTCAATCTTCAAAACATTCACGGTTTACCTCATCTTTGGCAGAGCATGTGCCTTTCCCACTTGCTGTTGTCCATGTCAGGTCACCAAATAATTTTAATTTTCCACTTGCTTTCTTTTGGTATTAGTCTACTCAACAATTTTTACTTACCACTCTTAAAATCCATCGTGGAACCTCCAACCACGTGCATAAACGTGCCAAAATTCTATCAACAACACCTTGATTTTTAAATATTTCAGGTTTCCCGTAGTATATGCTCCTACAAAAATGTTCGTGCACGACTAGAGCTAAGTTTCACCTCTTGGTTATGCAAGATCCGTCCAACATAGCTTCGTGTATTTTTGCAATGACAAAAGTCATTTGAGCTTCATTAAGTGAGAGTAGTTAGTGAATTGAATTTTGAAGTACTACCACAACGTTCAGGATTCCGTACAATGTATTGAATATTATAGCTAAAATAATGGAGAATGCTTTAGTCATTCCGAAAGTACTTTTCATGGTCTTCGCTGGTTTCTTGAAATATTGTGCGATATAGCACTTCAATTATTGCCTCCAGACGTGATAACACATCAGACATTTCAAATGTGACATCCGTTTGGCGTGCTATCACATCTAAAAACGAAGAGGAACACCTTTTACTTAAAATGATTCCGGAAGTATACTGTTAAGCAAAATATAATGTGGTGTGTGATTCACTCATACTGGTTCGAAATTAACACAACTGCAAACGCGCAAAGCTTGAAACGCTACTTCGTAACAAGGTCAAGGCGCGTAGTTGCAATTTTACTACGTGGTGTGTTCTTTCCTCATTTTGAGAATAAAACAAGTTTGGGGAGCTAGATCATTATTTACCCCCTCATCAAATCCGGTAATTTGTGTGTTCGATTAACTGGTGACACATTTTCTTCTCCGGATTATCAGATGACGCTCGCCGTTGTTGGGGAGCCTCCGCAGTTCCTACAGTGTGGATGGGGCATCGAAAAACGAGCTCAAGCTTCGCAGCGTGACATTTGCGATGGGCGGTTGCGTCGTATCTGCGCTTCAGTTATCGCGGAGCCGTACAATTGCCTCAAGAGAAGTCGTTCGGATGGGCTTAAATTTTGTTTTCTAAAGCGTTGCCCTGCAGGTGTTAGACTGAGTCTCCCTCATTTCCCGCCATCCATAATTGCGATAAATGAAACACGTTTACCGCTGGGTCAATGGACATGTGGCACACTGGTAAATTCGATCGCAGAACTGCAGCCCCATCGCCTTCAAAACGGTCATTCGCTGAGGTGGTTGCGGAAAGCCTGGTGGACGGGATTGCGGGAATCCCGGAAATGTAGGTGTTTGGGTTGTGCAGCATGCGAATGTGAGAGCCTTGGTGAGCGAAGCCGCGCCGAGGAAGGATATAGTCGGAGTTCGGCACCAACGGAGGAACAAGCAAAGAATGTCCACATCCGCCGCCAGACTCGCAGTCTCGGAAGCCACATATGCTCAAAATGGCGGTACAGACCACCCGCAAGCATTCAGAAGGAGGAAGCCAGACCTGGATCTAGAAAAGTACACCCACCACGCGATCAGTGTATGGTAGTATTTAGCCTTCCTGAGGCTGCCACCCAAACATCCCGGTCAAGGTTGTATCACGTGGTTGCCGTTTATAATGAGTTACTTATTAAGATGTTCACAAGTGAGGGGAAGATTTAGCTGGCAAACAACAGTACGCTTAGCATTTCGCCTTGGCCGGAGGGCGGATGATATGGATACGTCACAGCGACCACTCAAAGTGGTTCTGGAAACTGCATTGGAAGCTCGCCTGCTCCTGCAGTAGTCAAAGATGCGCCGTGTTGACATCCGCATAGCGAGAGACCTAACCCCAGAGGATCGTTAACGCCTGAAGGCTGCCGTAAAGGAATGGCACATTAGAAAAAATAACGGGGGGTCCGACTTGGTTATTCATATCTTTCCGTTCAGGCGGAGAATTCCTCAGGTCCGTTGCAAACACCTTGTGACAATGCGCTACTGGATATATGGTGAGCAAGAGGTGAACTGCGGGCAACACCTGCCCCGGTCCGACGAAATATCCCGACCATTCCGTCCGGAGTAATGAGGGAGGCTGCGCGCAAATATGACTGCGGCAGCAGTACGAACACGGTTGATGAGAGTTTGTGCAAAATCAGAAATAACCTGCTGAGTCTCGTGGAACGGTTCGCACCGGTGTCCCGTGGTCGTTCCCACTCTAAGGAGATACCGTGGTTTGACGTTGACTTGTGTGCCATCCTCAGATGCAGACACCGGCAGTGGATGAACTACCGGGCTGGCCATATTGCCTGCGATGCTTCCCAGAAGGCACGGAACGAACGTGGCGCCATGTAGATAAGAAAGCGTCGGCAATACGAGGAAAGAATAGCTGTGTAATAGGTACCAGCATCCAAAAGGCCATGGCCGTACATCCGCCGACGGACCAGAACTAAGGCGGAAATCCCGGTAATGATTGACCAGATCGGGAACGAGGTGGTTGAGGACTGGGATAAAACTCAGTTACTGGCTGGACATTATGCTTCGGTCTTCTCCAATCTGCCTTGTCCGATGACACTGGACCGTGCCTGATCGACACGCTATTTAGCGTTGAAGAGGCTAACGCAAGCCAAGGTCCGTCGATGTCAATGAGTCCCTCGGCCAGGATAACAGCCACCTTTGTTGATGCGTGGACTGGCGGTGGAATTGACTGTGCCACTGACAGACCTGTATCAACAGTCCTTGAACGAAGGTGAACTGCCAATGGAGTGGAAACCAGCAGTTATTGCGCTCATGTACAAGGCAGGACGACGATCGAAAACTGTCAACTACCGACCAGTATCCTCGAATGGCCTACTCGATAAGGCAGTGGTGCGGCTGATTGTCCGTCGTCTCCAGGGACATCTGGACCGACGCTCGACTCTCAGCGAGAGGCAGCACGGATTCCGGAGGGAGCGACCTTGCTTGACGAGCCTTCTGATTGCCAGAGAGCGATGAGTGGAAGCGAGAGCGGACGGCAGGACTCTGGACGTAGTGTTTTTCGACTTCAGCAAGGCATTCGACAAAGTACCACACAATCATTTGCTCACCAATTTGTTGGTTTAAGTTGTCAGCTTGCCTATAAAAAATTGGATGGCAGACTTTCTCTGTAGTAGGTCTTTTGCTGTAAGTGTCAATCAATGATTATCGGAATGGCTGTCTGCCTCAAGCGGTGGGCCGCAAGGATCAATGCTCGAGCTCTTGTTGTTTCTGGTCTTAAACAGTGATCTATTGGACCAGTTGCAGTCGTCCGCATTCGTCTTTGCGGACGACATGAAAGTGCGGGGGACAGTCTCTTCAGACGAATATAGCGATATATTGCAACAGGATTTAGATACGATTTTAACATGGTGCAGAGGAGCTCGCCCCTGAGTCCGGAAGAATGCTTCTTCATGTACCTGGGTGATATCACGGTTGCCAAGGCATACCATCTTGGAGGTCACCTACTAATACAATGCAATACAGAACGTGACCTCGAGGTGTTGACTTCTGACACCCTCAAAACGCAGGCTCACACAACACAAGCTTGAGTAATAGCCAAGGGATTGCTTGAGGCTATCCGTCGATCCTTTGCTGAAGTATTCAATGAAGCCCTCTTACTTACTCTTCTTATCTCATGCCTATCCGAGACTAGAGTGTGGTCATGCCGTAGCGAGGTATCTCAACTTAAAAGAGTACAGAGGGCAGCCGCACGTATGGTTGTTGGGATGAGGAACCTCTCCTATAACCGGCGGCTATAGCACCTGAACAAGTACCCTCAGAGTTACAGGCGGCTCTGCGGTGACTTGATTGTCATAAGCCGCATCTTGCTAGGTGACATGTGTGAGGGGCTTGGACCAAACTTCCCCCTCCGAAACCGGCACAGATTCCGAGGTCATCCACTCACGATTCTCAAACAGCGGTCGGGACGAATTCATGCCGTATTTCGACTGTCACGGCAGGCCGTCAATAGTCGGAGTGCGCTACCAGCGCACGTGATGCTTGCGCCCAGTGATGTGGTCTTTAGGCGGCTCCAAGACAACCATACGATGGCTCGCTGGAAGAAGGAGGATAATTAACCCCTCCTTACTCCGGCATCGAGCTGCTCAGTGAAGAGGCTTACACAGTCGGCGACTCCTGCCTTCTATCAGTGAACGATGAACTATGATTTGTACAGTGGTTCAAGGGTAGAGGCCCCAATCAACCGGATCCACTCAATTCATCTGTTACAAAATTCAGCGATATCCTGGTGACCTGAAAAGCAGTTATTATAAACCGGACGTGGCACCAACCTTTGATGTATCAAAAAGCATCAAGGACAGAGCAAAATATCAATCCAATGGTGTCCCCAATTAGTAAAAATCTATCAGCTCTTTGAAACGGTCCCTAGAAGGACAGCTAACGAGCCCTTATGGAAGGTCGTTCCAGTGTTCCATAAACCGGTAAGAAAAGCTGTTGTTTAATGCAGGACCGAGATCATTTCATGTAGTGCTCCTTGTTTTGGTAACCCCTACTGTTATCGGCCGCTGAGGCATAGGAACACTGCACCACCTTGATGTGTCAGTATTGAGTCACTGCGGATTCCTCAAAGCTCCGCTAGATAAAGATCAAGAATTTCAGGACGATACTTGCAACAGAACTGCTGTAAGCCAATGCCTGTGGTGGTGATGGTTACTCGCTTGGCACGTTCAACGACGAGTATATTTTTCTCAAAACTGGCGTATGACTTGATTAGCATACTCAAGCAGTGGTCCTAAATAAGCTTCTTAAAGCGTTTGGGAGGTATGTCTGTCTATACGAACAAAGGTTAATTTCTTTCCTCCAAAAGTTCCAAATCCCTTTTTACTGGCTATCCGGTTGTGATATGGGAGGGAAAAGCTACGTGACAGCTCTATCCTTAGGTCCTACTTCGGGGCAATTTCCGCTACATCTGTTGCTCTATGTAACATCAATAGCTGCCCAGAGTCTCCTTCGAACGATATATGTGCACACTTGCTGCCGGTCGAATGGGGATTCCATTCATTTGACCAGCACTTAGTACGGTTATGGTTAATCCATAGTACATCCAGAACACAGGCGTTCCAGATTTTCGAGTCTTCAGCTCAGAGCAGAATATTGTTATACGTAAGTTCGGGAATAACAGTGGGCAAATTATATACCTTTGAGGAACTCTAGTGGAGATCGGGGAGGGGAAGAAAGGTCCGATCCGGTTTTGCTTCCAAAGTTCTGTTGCAAAAGCATAATGCTATCCAGCGGATGTCCTCACTTTGGATGTGGTGAGCTTCCAGCTGATCAACAAGTGGACCGTGTGGAACATGACCGAAGTCTGGCAAAATCAAAGAAGATTGCATCGGAGGTGTGACCTTTGTCTTCGGCCCCTGCCAGGTTATCTATGTAGACCAACAAGCTGCCTGTGCACGACCAGATTAGTTTGATAAGAGAAGCCCAACGATGACGTGCCTCAACAGAAGCTCTATTATAGTCCGTGGTATTCTGGTGAGGTTGATCGGCCGATAACTAGTGACAGAGTGTCCATTGTCTGTCTCAAATGTGGGTGTGATAGTGGCCTCTTTCTGCGTCATCGGAAGGTTGCCGGTCCGACATGTCTGCTAAAATAGATTATAAAGAGGCACCACCAAATCAACGGCCGTTTCCTTCAGCACTCGAAAGTGGACCTCGTCTAGTCTCGATGCACCATGAGGATTGACCTTAAACAAGATATGGTGAACGTCGACCACAGAGAAGTCAGCTGTCAACAGCGGACATTGAGTGATTCTCCGCCTAAGAATCTGATGCTAGTTTGACGAAGCCACATTGTAGACTGCTGAATACTCTTCTCTGGACACCTCGAAAACCATCTGATCAGTAAGTTCCTATTCTCACGGATATTCTTTCTGTACACATTGAGCGATAGTTTGAGTTCCCTGAGTCATACCCGAGATTGACCATACTTAAGAATGTATCTTGTATGGAAAAGTTCGCCTTCTGGACATTTTGTAACGAGACCTGTTATAGCTTTTTAGAGTCAAAAGCGAAAACTAGTAACTGGCGGTCACTATGCCTCAGCGGTGGCTCGATGACCACTCTATCTACCAGGCGGACTTCATTCGTTATTACCAAATCAAACGAATAGTGCATTTGTCCTGGGCGTTGCCTCGTAGGTTGTTCAAAGTGTTGTGTTCATGCTTTCCCACGGATCAACAATGTCGACGATTTCGAAATTCCGCAATCATTGTCCTCATAACGAGCGGCTATCCAGTTGCATTTGGATGCATTGATCTCACTTACACCAGGAGAAAACGACGTAGAGCAGATTACTATTACGGAGGTGAAATTTGAGCCGAAGTGCCTCGCGTTTCTGTGGGGAGGTAAATTTCCTTGTGACAGTCGGCACCGGAAGATTCTGGCTGCCTGTCGACCACTGGGAGGTATATTTTTCAGCCAGTCGCTAATTGATGTTTGGAACGCTAGTGATCTATCGTGATGCAAAAATATTCCAGTCAAGATGGAACTCAACATAATCAAGGATAATATTTAGCATGTGCTCCAAACGCTTTAAGTGCAAGTTTCTCACCAATTCCCGCATGTGTTTTTAGTCCATGTTGTTCATGATAAGAGTTATTCGAAAGAAGCAGCTACTAGTGTGAACGCATGCTGCATATTGAGACACTCTTCACTGCTCAGGTCACGTTGGATGATAGATCCTTGTGCTACCGCCAAGCGACTCAGAAAACAGGGGGAAGAGTAGGTCGGTGCGCGCAAACTGTATAATATTGCAAAGTCACTAATAATTTTGGACAAAATACCAAAGTGAAGCAAAAGCGGCGCCGTAGAACAGCAAAATATCGTTAATTAACAAAATTAGGAAAAACTACTGGTGTGAACGAAAGGTTTCATGCACCATACCAGCAGGAGCTGCCAACTTTCTGGTTAAACTATCATCATTCAGGATAGCAAATTTTTGTTGTGCTGCTGATGGTGAGTTTCTTACTTACAGCCACTTGTGAATATTGACGTCTAACTGGTGCGAACCCAAGGGTTTCATACGTCGCAGCAGTTTAGACAGGGCTCGATCTGCTAGCACACGTGAGGTCACAAAATCATACGAAAAAATTTATTTCTCATTTTTGGGCGCGCACTATGATGTTTCTCTTTTAGAAGGATATAAGTAACTCAAAAAACGCTTTCCAATATGCCCTCAGCTGATGCTGCGACGTCACACGGAAGAGATTAAAGCACGTTTCATTCGCCAGTTTGCAAGTACGGTGACAATTTGTTGAAATTGCACGGGCTACATTCAGGTAACTTTGACTCGGTAGTGCGGAACGTTGCTGGCTAGCTAATTACAATACTTTGTAAGTAGTATTGATATAACCAAACATTTAAGTAAAACCAGAAGGGTACGTAACCCAAAGTATGACGTAAATAGCGGACTAATATAACAAGTGCACTTACAGCAGGGGTTCGAACGAAATACAAAGAGGTAGTCCGTGGATGTGTTATTGGGGTGTTGGGTGGAATCTTGTAGGTGTCAACGTAAAGGTCTACAGGATGGAAACACTGCGTAGTCCACGGAGCATTCTAGTCGTGATTTGTTAACCCTCGCGGGAAAGACCCGGATGAGTTGTGTCTACAGTGTGTACGGTCTCGTTGTCTTGTCAACTCCGGTGAGGACACCCAGTTGAATTACGTGTCATAGGTTAATGTCCGAGATGCGGTCGTCTGTGCGTTTTGCTGTGTTTGAGTATGTGTGTCTGTGTGTGTGCATATGCGTGTGTGCATGTGGCATTGATTACAGTGGTGTCGACAAACTGTGTCGTTCGCAGCCACTTCGGGTGCACACGCGTAAGGTTTGCTGAGCAGTGGATGTGTGGGCATAACATTCAGGTCAACTGTCACAGTAAGTCGGTCCAGGGATATGACCTTGGCCACACAACGGCGTACTGCTATAAGTAAACAGTAGAAGGTTCTGTCCAAAAATAAGAGGGTTCACTCAATTTGTGTAGAAATAGTCAACTAAATAACAAAAGAAAAAGCATGGTAGCAAACTGCTAAATAAAAGTATAAGTATATATGCAAACGGAACAAAATGCTGCCAGGTAAAAAGTAAGGTCTGCCGGATAAAAAAAGAACTCCGCGCATAAGAAGAAGGTGGCACCAGCGGGCAAAACCACATGGTGTTTGAGGAATATTTGCACGCGCAACATAGGAAGCTAAATGTTAGTTGTTAGAAGATCGACTAAAAAGAGGCGAACCGAAGATCCCTCTGCGAACTACGAGTTCAAAATAGTTCTGTTCCCGGAAAAATGCGTGGAAGGGAGCAGTGCCCGGAAACTCCCGCTTGTTAAAAGTGAACATTAGATCCGCAGCGTTTATTGTATGTGTTTCCATATACCACTTTATTGAAGTGCTTTTCAGTAAAGCGGAAACTGTCAAACGCTTCAACTTTGATGTTGTGCGTTTTGATTCATATTTCCTACCTCCACTCGTGGTGGCGCATCCAACAGAAGATCACCTTTTGATGTGTACTCCACTTGAAGTTGTGAACGTACATTTGTTTCACCTTATGACTCTGGACACATTCCCTCTTGTTTTCATGCTCTGATGCGCGTGACTGTTATCGTTTGTATGGCTGCTCTGGTATCCAGTGGATGGCGTGCGCTGAGTGCGTTCCTTATGGCGTCCTCCCCTCATTGTATTTTGTTCACTGTAGACTTTGGACGCCTTGCCAACAGACCAAAAAATCGCTGATTTATCGAACAGACTCTCGCGCTACCAATTTAAAGATAAATTGTTAGTGGTATATTTCTATTTCTTTGATATCCTCATGTTTGGCTATAGGCCTAATTGTTTTTTCTCCATTTCTGTAAGTAGCTCCTAGTATTTGCTTTCTGAGCCGTTAGTTTCGTGTGACAGCAATCCGATACCAACAATTCTTAATTTGCTAGCTCTGGCCACCTTGGCTCGTCCATACTGCACAACGATTGAACGGTAATCTTGAAGCTGGTGTTCTGCGGTTGTCCGTATGACAGACCAAGCGCTGTAATGCTTCACTTTTGACAACTGATTGCATACTTCCACCTCATTTGACCCTCCGGAGCTGCACCGTGTACTGACGGCAACCAAAGTAGACTGCATCTGACTTAACTGCGATAGTTGGAGATCTCCAGGGCAGCTATTTACTGATTGGGTAGGTACTCCCAGCACTTCGGTGGTCGCCATCACGTAAAATCGCCGTCCATCGTAATGTTCCTAACCCAGCCAGCGAGCATCATCATACTGAGGAGCTTCAAAAATCTGTATGCGTCAGTTGTGGTTCACATGCAGCCGCGGTCTGATTCAGTAGATACCGTTGGGTCTATAATTAAAACTGAGTATTCTGCTGCTCGTTCGGAGACCATGGCAGTGCATGATATCCGGAGTGTCTTGACTTGTCCGTATAGCTACACGATGAACCAGATCGTGAACTTCGGCTTGCACATTGCGTTAAAATGCAAATACAACCCCTTGTTCCTGATTCTATCACCCATCTAACAAAGAAACCTGGCTCATCGCTTACAAACGAACTAAGGATGGTACTTGTTTACCTTGTACGTACTTTGAAAACTGAAATGGCTTTCTCAGAGTCATCTGGATTGCGTTCATTCGGCAGTGCTTTAGTATATCCCACTATGCCTTGGATTGAGCAATAACGGTGACACCTAACCACAAAATGTGCGAGCGCTGTTGACCGTTCTTGCAAACTAGTGGCAATAAAAGTGCTTGATATGTGTGGGGACAGCATCATGCGCGAGGTACCTCGGTGGAGGCTTCTCTTGTTTGCCTTAAAGCTGGCAAATATGCCTTTAGAAAACAATGTGTTACATGCTGCAGCCTGGCAGTAGAAGAATCCTCACCACGACTCCTGAAAACAATCGTAGGCGTCCCTCAAATACTAGCTGCGTGTAATCGGTAGACCGTGAATATCTCTGTTATCTTTTAGTTAAAAAGTACTTTGCAGCTCTTGAAGTTGCTGAAATTTTGTGGCATGTTGCATTTCGTGAAATCCTGGGATTCTGTTTCTTGAAGATATTTTCGTTTCAATCTTCCGAAGACGTAAGCAAGGAATTTGCGACAGTTCAATGGCATAGGGATTAAGGGAGAAATAACACAGAGTCGCATTCTACGTTATTTCGAGGAATTGAAAATAAAATGTAGTGGAAATCGATGTCAAAAACGTGGAAACATGCTTTTATTTAAATTTGGACGTAATTAAGCAGGAGGAAGTGATTATAATTTCGACAATTGAACTGTTATTGAAACGTGAATACTAGGCTTTTTGTGAAAACACAAACATGAGGATTGCCTATAAACCTACCTCAACGTAGGACAGTGCACAAAAACTGGACAAGTAAGTCGTGTTTTATCAGTTGTGTTCGCCAAGCTTTAACATTAGTTGGTACAGCTGTTGTTAATTTTTCCATGAAGTTAGGATGTACACTGGAATAAGGACAAGGTGACCTGCAGTAAGAATGACACTGAAGTACACTTCCAGCTGAAAATATTACGACAATTATAACGGCAATTGTGTAGTTAGCCGGTATTGCGCTTCAAGGCCGAAGCGAGTTGAAAACGATTGTTTAGGCGGGAAAAGGGATTTTGAAAATTTTTCACGAAATACTAAAGTGCATATTACAAAAAGAATATATTGATTTCATCGAGTATAATATGTATTGCAATGAGAAAAATCAGCTATACCCAAAAACTGTCCATATCCGCACTTTTGTTGAGAAAGTTGTCGCTTTTTTTCAATAAAAGCATCATCTCGGCTTTCTTAATTGATTTCACTTCCTGAAAGTGCTTCCATCGGCATTTTCGTGTTGGAACACATATCCTCATCCTGCAGAAACGCTCAGCTTCGCGGGGTTTTGAAGATGTTATTGAATTTGTCATTTTCGACCGTGTTGCGTGTGCATTGCATTGTACACGAAATATCACAGTAATTTCTCATTAATGCTATGCCGCCATGGTCGTTGGTTAATTATTCACATGAATTAAATGTTCAGATTTGTTCCCTTGCAGCATTTCCTGGAGAAAAGTGTCTACGTTATTGTATGGTTGTCTCTACCTACGGTACGGTGAGTACATGGGTAACACGTCCCACCCCACCGTTGAAAACGTGCATATTGCTTTTTGATTACTGATTATGCTTGAATATAGCTTGCTACCTGTATGCGAGTCAATGCTCATTTATCTGACTGATAATGACCAACTTTGATGCTCGTCTTTAATCCGTCGAAGACGTTGATTCCCACTTCTAACACTTAAGCTACAACCCTTCTATCCTCGTAACATGGGCGATTAGGATTCCGATGACAATGGGTCTGTTTTCGCCGGCTGAAGAACTCACTGACGACTGCCAGTCTGCTACCTCATTTTCGGCCACAAATGAAGGAGGTCGTTATAACTAATCTCAAACCGTCTAAATACACGTTCATTCTGATTTCTCCCGTGTTCTTCTTATCAACGTCGATCATAGGTTGAGTGAACTGGACGGGGCAGTTACTAGTGCGAACGCAGGCTACGTACTTTCCCAAGTAGCAAAACGTCGCAGGCCCGTGCGGGCCCCGCGCGGGCATCGACGGGCAGTTGAAAAATTTGCGAACGAATCTTTTCAGCCATGTTACAAATTTTGAGTTTTCTAAAAACTGCTCCGATGCCATCAGTGTTACATGCTTCAGTAGTGCCGACAGCGTCTCATAAGCATTTCAAAAAGTGTCAGCAAACGTAGAACTTTTATTAGACAGAGTACAAAATAAATCGGTATAAACACATAGAAAGTTCACTTTCCCCGTGTTCAAGAGGTTTTGACAGGTAGTTTGCGGCCGCCGGAAGATCTGTAAATGTGAACTTGACAGGGCTGCAATTAGAGCAATGTGAAGGAAATAGGAAATGAAC
The DNA here is from genome assembly GCA_013368495.1 of Paragonimus heterotremus. NCBI lineage: Eukaryota > Metazoa > Platyhelminthes > Trematoda > Plagiorchiida > Troglotrematidae > Paragonimus > Paragonimus heterotremus. Next base: position 12,308 of record LUCH01006609.1, read on the forward strand.
GGGAAAGCCATCGGAAGGCAACGAATGGGTATACAAAATATGACAACCCAGACAGCATAGGAAAAGGAGCAATCATTTCGTGCATTAACCTTAGACAATATTAATGTTAAGTATTTCCTTCAGTGAATTTAAGTCAAATGCGATAACACTCACGTCATTAGTTGTCATCCAGGTCGACATCCTTTGATTTGGGTGGCTTCGTGATGCGCTTTATACGGCCGCCCGCTCTGTCGCGCGCATTACTGAACCAATGTCGCATGTGTACCAGAAGCTCTTCGCCGGAAACGTCGGCATTCTTCTGGTGGCTAGGAATGGCATCTGTAATACATACCATAATGACGACGGTGGTAAAAAATTGTCTTGGATTAGCTTCATGGACAGTAAATCACAAGCTGCTCGCTTGTTACATACTCCACTCCAGTTCGTTGAAGTTGCCGGATCATTGCGAACGAGAAAGGACATCATGCTGTGCATGGTATCCGTAGCGTCCGTCCCTCCAATTCTAGATAGTGACTTCATCTACAGCAAGTAAATACCAAATGAACTGTAGCGCTTACAACAACGTCGTACACCTGTGAGTTGGCCAGCTCAGCCTCTCGTGCATCCTGTTGTGTTGGTGCGGGTGACCTGAACACCGCCGGCATGACTGTGGGTTTCGAGCTGGTGGGGGCTGCAAACTGCGAGCAATGGGTGCGTCCAGTGCTTGCAGCCGGCTGGTGACAGTTGACAAGATGGAAACTATCCCTTTAACCAAATCCAGAATGGTGGTTCTGTCGCCTTGCACGGAATCAAAGCCAGCCCTAGGGAAACGTGAATGCCTGACGGCATACTTACTTGCAGGTGCATACGGACTCGCAGAAACTGTTTTTTGTTGTTAACCTTGAGAGAAAATGGGACAGGACTTCATTATGCGGGGCATAAAACGTGGAACTAAAAGCAAATGATGAGATGTATAGACAGTCACGTCAAGTTACTGGACAGCTGCATCTTTTGGTATTAACAGAGGTGGTAAGTCATGAAAGACGGGTAACCGGACTGTGGATGGCCCAGCAATAGGTGAACGCAGGGGATAGCTGAAACGTCAAACATTATTGAGCTGTATATTCAACAGCGACGTCACTGATGCATAATCAGCTGGGGTAATTGCGGTGGTGGTGGCGGTGGATCGGGGTACATGGAAGGGGCCTGACGGCTACTGCCCTTCTTCTCCGTGCTGTGCCGCGAGAGGACTCTGCAAATAGATAACGTAGGTAGATGAGGTGTGCTTACCGCTTTCTTTCGGTGTATCGTGTATTGAAGTTCGTCATCCTACTGGTGTAGTCTGATGTAGCATTCGACGACTGTTGCACAGCTTCCCGCTCCACACCGCTTGCATAGACGTAGTTGTGTGAACTTTAGTGCAGTAATTAGTGCAAGACCTACTTGTTCGTGCGACATCAATAACAGCACTATTGCGATGTGATAGGCGAAACAGCCTCGTGCGCAAGCGGTAACTTAAGATATGCGCTTAAGTTACGGCTTCCTGGTCACCGCACAGTGTGTTCGTCGACGAACCACGCCGTGATGACTACGGCAACCGAGTTGTCTTCGATGAACATCACAACGGAAAACATGTGAAAACGTACTTAGTAGTCGGAAGCACGGAAATTATGGAGTAATCGTCGTATGATTCGGTTTATAAACATTTATTAAAAGTGGGCAAAATGGGTATGAAAATCCCATTGTTTGTTATGAGAATGTGCATACGCTTACACTGAATGTCATCGATAGTGCAAGAATGTATAATGTCTGAAAAGGTGTTGACTTGAACTATGTACAAATGAATTGAGGGTAAACAGTGTGTGAAAAAGTTATCATGCTTAGAGAAAAATCGATATTCAACTACCTCTCCACAGTGCACAATCAGCGCCTGTCTTTTGTTTACAATAACGGCATTTTCAGGTGCACAGCTTGAGAAGAATATGTTGTTGTGCACACTGCCTTCGCCTGCAGGCAAACGTCTTACAGTGGAAAACTTAGTGTCTTCTAACACCGAATCAGTCATGTCCGCGGCAGGAGTATGGAGAGTTTCCGCAGTCCGGCGGTAGGTTTGTTGGCATGGGTTCAGTGGCGTATGTACAGAACCTTTCAGCAAACGTATGAATGATTCGAAAAGCAATGCCGAAAATTCATCCAGTGCACCATGGAAATGAACCTAATTGGGAAGGTGCATCAAGCAATGGACATTGTACACCATCTGCTCCGGCCAGTAAATGCGGCGGAAGTTTTCCAAAAAACACGAATTAACTGTTTGACAAAATCAAAATATTTTAAGTGTGATGTGGGATGAGATAAAATGTGGATACAAATAAATAATTCCAAAAACATTGTGGTATTTACAAAAATCCAGTATGACTCGGAGAACCACTGGGCCTATGTCCAAAAGAAACTGACGGAATTCAATGGCTTTCCATCGTTCAACCTCCATCAAATGTCCACAACGTCAAGCGAAATCACAGGGAATAGCATGTTGCAGATCAGAAATACAGTCTGATATCAACGTGTTGTTCATACCCAGACGGAGGTTACGGTCGACTGGACCAAAAAGCCACAAATTCAACATCCGCTTCATGACTCCGAGGCGTACCAGGTGCATACAATTGATAAGGAATGTGGAGATCATGTCAGTGGGAATATCACAAGATGGGAGATCTTCAATGTGGTGGGCCGCGTTGTTCTGACGTAGAAACGCTTCGTGTGTCCTCATTGGAGAATGAAAGTACGGGAAGGTGAGTCGACATGCAACGCTGACTCCTTCTTGTGTGCACTTATCACAGCCAAAATAGCCCGAATGCCCTTTCGCCTGCATAACAAAGCACCGGGAAAGTGTATCACAGATAACGCCTCGCAACCTACACTGCACCATGTGATTCTGTCTACATCGAAGACCATCTCGTAATAGTTGACGGAGTTCGTTAATGCAGTCCAACAAGAACTCCGTAACACTGCAGGGTTTCGATGGTCCACAGTCGATGCCCACAATGAATGGATCCGTCTTGAAGGGGAAGACTATGTGTTCCTAAATAGGCCACACTTGTGCTTCTGACGCTTTGAAGGGGAATACGCCACCAATGTGTAACTGTGTGTGGGCACTAGTGCAGTGTCTGTTGCTAGGTGTTGAGAGATGGTGCAAACACACCACCTCCAGTCCGAGGTTTACGCACACACCGGGGCCTATGTGCCGTTTGGGCCATTCTCGGGAGTACCTATCAACGTCCCTGGATCACGATGGAGAGTCGAGTGATACATTTGTATCACTCCAAGGAACACTGAGTGGTGAATCGTCCTGGTGCGCGACTACTGGAGGCAGAATGTCGGGTAGTTTCTTATCGTCCTATGACGACCCACTGCAACATACCGCTCCCACGTCCGGAGGATGCGTTCTGAAATGAAGTCATCCGGCGGCAATACCGTGTTCGCCTGAATAGGTTTTCGGTTCGATGGACCTCCCAGTGGTGTTACGGCCGTTGTGGAAGCCGGCACAATCTCAATTTCGGTATCCGCTACCATGTCCGGTACATATGAGCAACAGAGCTCATTTATCAATGGTAAGCCACATTTCATCACTATACTCGACAGTTCCCGCTTAGGGCAACCTTGAAGGTGGTCCCACATTGAAAAATTAAGACTGCAACAACAAGGAATTTTCTGAGGCAATCACTTCCGATAGCGATAAATGGATGCCTTAGATGTTTCACACATTACAAGTCGTACGATGAACTATGTACCTGAATAATCGGTTGAAACAGAATACAACTGAACAATCCAAATATGAGCCATAATAATACAAATTTTGTGGGTGTGTTTGAAATCCTATATCTTTGTACACAATCGAGACAGGGCAAAAGTGAAACATAACAGTCTTACAGAATTCCTCCGAGATATCCTAATAATATTACAGATATTTGCCAGTTCATATAAAGTAACCCGCATATGCCATCCTGAACTTGTACAAAATCCAATCATGAACCATAATAATACAAGTTTTATATGTGTGTTTGAAATCCTATATCTTCATACGCCTTGGTACGCTTTTGTGTTAGTCTAGGGAATTGATTCTATTTAGCGTACACTAGTGTATTTTGTGATGCTTCAATCCATGATCTCCTCTGTTATCCTGAAACAGTGGTCGAGCTCACGTGTTGCGCTGTTCCGCAGGACTATGCTGGCTGGGGTTGTGACTCTTTCTGGTGCAACTACGTTATACAAGTTGGAAAGAAACAATCAGACGAAAACCAATTGCACTCATAGGGGTGCTTGTTATAATGCTGTTTAGGTTGTGAGCCACAATTTTTTGAATACACAAAAGAACCGTTTTTATAGCTGCCAGATTTGATGAAAGAAGATGGAAGAGATATCGTTACGCAGAGAGCAATCTCACTCTCGACGACGGAACGTGATTGTTGGGATATTATTTATTGGGACCGAAAAACTCAATACTTCTCAGACATTTATCGTTTTGGAGACGTGCATTTAGGATCCCTATGGTTTCATTCATACTACGATTCAGCGGTTCTTTTTCAGGGTTTCCAATAACGACGAAGCCGAACCTCACATTCAGGGTTTTGAGGGAGACCAAACGTTTTAACATCGCTACGTCATTTGAAACCGCAAATATGTTCTCTTACTTCCAAAGAAAAGCCACTGAATAGTTAGTTTCTTGTCCAGGTGTGGTGCATCGATCGTTCGTTGTAATCCTGCGCATCTCGCCGAGTTACATATTCCAGTATGAAAACGCAATGTCTCATTTGAGGAGCGTCCTGCGGAAGCAAGTACAACGTAGGTGATTTTTTGCCGATTCCATGGAGTTTACGAACAAAACGTGGATATATTCTCCCTGACTGCTACTGCAACAGCCATCGCCATGAACTCAAACGCAAAAACCACGCGGCGGGAGAATTATTGAATGACTCTTCGTAAAATCAAAATCAAGACTGGGCCCTCACCAAAGTCCCGTAGTACAAAACGGTACCCTATTTTTAGACAATTTGTTCAGCCACCTTCACTGTTCAAAGGATTGTTTGTTCCAATTGAATGGCCTTTCACTTTTCTTGGGTTCCTACTGTTGACTCTCCATTCATTGATGTTCGGTTTTTTGGCCGTTTTGCGTGTGCTAATCAGTTGAGTGGCATTGGCTGTCTTGTTTGATCTCACCAATCGATGTATATCATCCTTTGGTAATTGGCGAGAATTATGGCTTTTGCTAATTGGCTTTAGGTTGCATCTGTTTGAATCATTAATCAGCTGCAGTTAGTAGTGCAAGATTAATTTAACCGAGCGAGCTAACGAAGACGAAGGGGCATCGTTTTCAAGGAGGAGTCTAGGTCCGTTCCCCCTGATTGATGTATGCACTGGTGAGCGGCCAGATGCTAAGCTATATATGAAAAAGGTGGCTGATGAACTTGAAGACTATCACGACAACTGGACTGACAGGCTGAGCAAGTTGATGATCAATTAAAGTCATCTGGACCGGCTGCTTCTATTGTGGACCATCTAAAGTGTTTCTTAGCTATAGTATTTTCGACAATCCTCCATCTAAAACCTGAGTGGCATTGGGTTTAAATTATAGAAATGCAATAAAGCTTCGAAACCGGACTTTTTCCTCAGTTTCTTTTGATGACGGGGTTTGAGTTTATCCGAAGTGCCCACATTTCTGTGTTCTATATAAGATGTTGCAAGAATAGCTCGTAGTTGTGGCTTACCAGCAGTCAGTCATTCTGAAAATAGGTGTCAGGGCATAGTGTAACAACCACCGAGGTGGCAGCCTTACCTTTGTCGCACTCATTCAGCAAAAGAGTTTAGAGCGCAGTTAACCGAATGCGAGAACAACAAGTTGGTTTGTGATTTGGCTTTGGATGCATCGATCACATATTAATCTTACGACAAACTAGAACATCATCCAATGGCCGTGGAATTCTTTGACACAAAACCTGTTTTTAATGTGGTCGCGCGACATGCTCTCAGGAGCTGTCCTCACCGTAGAGAAGTCCTAGCGAAATATGCCATTTTGTTGAAGTAATTGTGTTTCCTCTCTGAGTTGGATTTGTAGCCTGATAGACTTCGATCCCTAGTGTTCCTTGCTTTAACTGGCCCTCGACGAGACTATCCGATCTTGTCACTCCTCTTCAGCTACGTGTTAGATGGCAGAATTTTAGAAGCATTCGAACTTACCAAGAATCTAACGGTGGGGCTTCTGCAAGATAGTGTGCCGGTTGATAGTGAGCATTGCAAAAGACAGTTTTAATTGTTTACATACAGACAACATGTTCGCCACACTACGTTGTTTGAATAATATTACTGATGGATTTGGTATATGCATTGCACCACACAAGTTTGAACTTTTGCCCCGAAATTTAGTTGTTACGTTAGGGGAAAACTACTTGGGCTGTTGGTCGTTTCATCAATCTGGATAGTGTCATCTCGACAGCTCGTAGCGCAACTGGTGGTATGGTGTCTCTGATTATAGCGATGTTTGCCAATCTTCATTTGTCACGGACGTTCGATTATGGATCTAGGGCTCAGCGACCTGGTCCGTTCATGCGGAAGAAGCATCTAGACTTGGTACTTAACCACCGTTGTTTCCGCCGGTTGGCCTTTATAGAATGGGCTGACTGGTTGTGTGACCTGAAAATTTGTCAGTACGTATTTTGGACATGTGCAGATTCGCGACCGGTACCCGAAGTTATGAAAATATACAGTCTTCGCCAGTTGAACTGCGTATTTTTATGTTGGTGGAGCGTCTACCGCATCGAGCTTAATTGTCGATAGTTGACAGAGGACGGAAGGCAGACGAGCACTTACCTAACTGGCTGTAGAAGCTATGAGCGATTCGGTTAAAAAGGCTGAAGGATTTCGCCCCGCTGATTGAAGTGTCCACGATCGTATCGACATTAGTTGCATAGTTCTTTAATATGGCAGAGTGTCGCAGTAGTTAGTAAGCCCATATCCACAAGATCGTTGCCTCATTTTCATTATTCTGTTTAGTTTTTCTTTGTGTGTTTCTCTTCATTATTCTAACATTTTGTGGACTGCTGTTAAACTTGCAGACTACCCGAATAATACTATCCACGGGTGCTTTCAGTGTTGAAAACGCGTGTGTGTATGTCCGTTCTCAGGTATTCGTTGTGTATGGTGTCAGTATGTTGTGTTTCGGTTCGATTTGTTATTTTCCTTTTGCCTGATCGGGTTCTGTGTATGCGATTGGTTTGTCTGAGCGGTATGTGTGGTTGGTTTATGTATTCGGTATTATCTCCATGTGAATGTACCGAATATCTTGGGTTGTGACCGTCCAGCCTGTCCTGGATGGTTGATGCTACTGCGTGTATGTGCGTGTGTGTCACTTGCTACCTTGTGGCACAGGCTTTTGAGCCAAAGGCCTTGGTTGAGAGCCCTAATCACTCTCCTGTCTAGGTCCGGGCTTCCTGGCAGTATCTTAAGTCAGTAAAAACCATGACTTTACGACATAAACCAAATACCATACTGCATCGGCCGTCGCGCACGATAAACCGGGTCGTCGTATCTGATGCATATGGCGGGGTGGATAGGCGAAAATGTGCTACTGCCAATCACTCACCCTCATACTGCCCCCTGAACGTTGATCCCCGAGCGAGTCTGTCTATTGCAGATCTTCCGGACAACGGCAGAAGTTGGATATCAAACGACTGGAAAGCTGCGAGACGAAGACTACTTTTCAGTGTGCAGTTGCCGCTCGTCTGCATGACGTTCCTGTATCCACTACCCCTGAGGGTATATGACAGTTCATTAAGGAACGGGTCACGACGGCAGCCACCAAGACGATTGGTGTCAAACGCCAGAAACGTCCAGACTGGTTCTACGACAACAATGTGGTTATTGCCGAACTGGTACGAGAGAAGAATACCGTGCTTGCTACCTCCACAGTGGACTCAAACAATGAAGCAGAGAAGGTGACGTTCCGAAGTACCCGCCGTCAACTGGCAGAGGGTGTTCACGAAATCAAGGAGAACTGATGGATGGAGCAGGGTGAGCGGA
>LUCH01006610.1:17117-29588 GCA_013368495.1 Paragonimus heterotremus
ACAGAACGCATAAATGAGGGAACAGCACCCAAGTTGGCTGAACATGACATAACACGACTGGTAAACAGAACCATTCTCGTTCATCGGGTCGGAAGTTAGCATCAAGCGAGCATCGTGCAACACTTCTGCGTGGTCTATCACGTGCTTGATAATTAATCAATGGTCATCTAGATAAGAACGTTATACTGCCAAGGTTATCAACATCAAACTGTTCGACCCAACAGTTTATAATTAAGCACGATTCGCTTAGGCATTGAACCCATCCTCGTCTTATGTCGACCGCACCAATGAGAAAGTTGGATGGTTAAGTCAGTGAGCGAGCGTGACGTAATGGACCAGTCAAGCCATTCATCATTATCATAGACAGCAATACATCAGTGGTTCTCGCTGTTGCTTAAACATGAGAACATACAACCATGAGAAAGGAAACCCAGTAAAACAGAGAGAAGCAAAAAGAAAGAGAAGGGACCTAGCTAAAAGAAATAGCTTCGTCTGTATTCAGAAATTCAGCATCAAGGTGCTCACACCTTTGATCTCGACCCAACTCCATCGCATGCTTATAACTGTACAATCGCACCACTATCATCATCATGGCAGCCAACAGCCTGGCCAGAAGGTATTGTGGCTCGAATCGCCGCTCGCCTCAACGGTGACGTGGAATATCCTAGAAGAAAACGCTACTAGGAAGGCTGAAAATTATTGAAAGAAGACTAAGTGGGACAACTAAAAATGGTGTGGATATAAATACACCATTGACTGCGACACACCACCATCTCTGATAGCGTCTCTAACCAGCGATTTGTGCGATCACGAGGACCCCAGTGAGGTAGGCGACACCTACCCATTTTGCTCAGAGGAGCAGTTAGGGTCTTCATATTTCGTGACCACGTTGTTGCTTGGCCATCATGAGTTTCACTCAACTGTTGGTGGTCTCAGTATATGATGTTAGCCACGGTAAACGTTCAGATGACATACGTCGGCCCACTAAGCTCAGAGAAAGTCCGACACGTGAAGAATAGGCATGATTTTGATCTCATCGAGGGTGCACTGACCACATTTTTACCCTGCGACGGATCTTGGAACATCGCTACTCATATATGCAGCTGACAATCGTGGTCCTTTCAGATCTATAGGCTACTTTCGATTCAGTTGTTTGTAACGTTCTCTGGAACTGTCTCCTTCGCCAGGGAGTACCAGGGAAATACGTGGATCTGCTGAGATCCATGTATTCTCACTCTGCAAGCAGGGTGAGAGTTTATGGACAACTGTCTCGAGCGTTAAGCACTTCTAGTGGTGTTCGTCCAGGATGTCAGATATCCCTCTTTTTGTTCAATTTTGTCATGGACGACATTTTGGAAAATGCGCTTGAGGAGTCCAGTGAACTTGGTGTTGAGCTTCTTCTTGCTGGTGCGAGACTGACCGACCGGCGTATGAGGATCGCATGGTGTTACCTAGCCTCTTTGCCGAAAATATACAGACCATGCTGAACAAGGTGAGTGACCGGTCTGCTTTATATGGAATGTGCTTCGCACCTTCAAAGCGTAAAGTGCTGATTCAAGACTGGGGCGTTTCCACACCTATTTTCTTCAGTACGGGCAGTCCGTTCAAGACTGTGGACATTTTCACATATTTAGGTGGTGTTATCTCGTAAGCTTGTAATATTGCTGATGATATATCAGTGAGAATAGCAAAGACACGTGTTGCTTTTTTCAGCCTGCCTCATCTGCGGCGTCGAAAAGACGTTTGGTTGTCGCCGAAATTAAGGGTGTATAATGCTTGTGCACGTTTTGTTTTGCTCTATCGTTCGGAAACGTGGGCTGTTCTCAACGAAGAGGTCGACCGACTTCGCTTGATCATCGTTGTCTCTACCAGTTAGCTTGCATTAAGTGGACTGATCGCGTGAGCAATGTAGCAGTTCGCCGGCGCGTATTCCAGAACGCTTGGAATGCGCGACCAATTGGTCAACTGACCACGTTGCACAGCCTGCGATGGTTGGGTTACAATTGCACCAGCGTGAAGATGGCTTAACGAAAACATATTCGCCATTCATATTTCAAATTGTGGCTGGCAGGGAGCTAATTTGCAGATGAACATTTTTCTTGTATTCACAAAACTAATAACCTGGAAAGTCATGAACGTTCCGAAGTGTCTATTAGGACCAAACAAGTCAAGTTGAATCGTGGTATTCTTTCGATTCATTATAATACATTTGTGAAAACCTTTGATATTACCTAATTCGTTGTTCTATTAAACCTGCAAAATAGTTTGTTCGAAACGATTTAGCGAGGTTAACTTTGAATAAGAAACGTTCTGAAGAAAAGACGAGTAAAATTTTAAACAGTTTCTTCGTTTATGTTGTTCAGATCAATTTTCTTGGGTGTCAGCTGGTCTCTCTGATAGTACTGTACATCTTTAATGGCGAATAAGGTTGCATTTTCTCATGACTGATGGAAATAACGATTGTGTGATGGGTAGTAGTACTAGGTGGCTTGTTCGGAGTGACAGGGCAAACGACCACCGGGGGGTAAGGAGGGACAGAAGCTAGTTCCTCTACATTTACTTGTCGGGCTGATCGGGATACACGGTGTCACTGGCCGGTAAGATGCCGAATGAAGTGATCAACATGATAGAGATGTGAACACATGCTTGCGGCTAATCATTCTGACCTGTTTGAGGTGTGTGAAGAAATCAGCTGTCAATGTATCGACTGCATAGAGTTACTAGGAGATGGTGAAATGCTCGCGGACGTCCTGTTTAAGAGTGTCTGAAAAATAAAAACGACTTGCCACAATAATGTCGTTTGTTTTCCCGATCGAACCCTGTGTCTGTCATCTAGGTGTACATTAACTGTGAGCACTGGAGTTCTCGTTCGCTACTGACAGATATATAGTTATACCAGAGCTATCGTGTAGGACATACTAAACAGACACTGACATAGAAAAGGGTTGTCCGAACGTGAGGAAATGGGAGTCTGACAGTTTCAATTAGAAAAGGCACCGATGATTGTTCAAAAACAGATTATACTGGGCTGCTACAATGAATGAACTAAACGGTAATGATTATCCTGTATCCTAGAAAGATAAATACGAAAATATCGTCTGTTACCATACAACCGTTAGACATTTTTTCCTGCTGTTCAAACCTAACGTGATCAAGACCCTGTCACGTGGATAGCCTGAACTAATTCCTTCAGTGATATGATTAGGACTTCAATGCGACTGTTAGGTTAAATTGCTGGATGTTTCTTTTTCCTAATGGTCTCGCTATCGTGATTAGGGTAAACGTGAAAAACGCAAAAAAAAACGAGTTTGACCAGTATGTGCATGCTCCAACAGAAGATTCGTGTAGACAAAACCCTTAACATACGATGCAGATTCATCATGAGCAGATTAGAAAATTTGTCTAAAACAATTTAGAAAATCAAGTCGATCCGGATTGTTCTCAACGCCTCACAAGGTTCTCTCTGTGGACATAGAGAACGTGATCCGGAGTTTCTCACAACAAAGCTTCACATCTATCTTCAAACTGTTCGTGCTATTTTGCTTCAATATATACTGCTCATACTCCCAAAAGATAAAGTTGATTGATCAAACCAAACCGCTTTCATGTTCAGCAAATGACCGCACCTAATGTGTCGATCGCACGCGAATAATGCTACTATCTGTCTCGAGTGGGTTTCGCAGATCAAAGGTTTGTACACAAAGTTGACACAGGCCTTCTCAACGAAACGGATGTCGTTCAGACGGACAGCGTAAAGCTATTAATTTGAGAAAACAACTGTACGTAGGTTGAGACGCGGACAGGATGATCATGCCAGAACAAGAGGGCGATTAGGATCATCATTTGTTTAAGTCTATGCCGCAAGGCAGCGGGTAATTGGTAGTAAATCAGAACTAATGCAGTTTGCAGGGAATAAAAAGTCAGTCTTACTCCAACTCTCAGTTTGGAGGACAAACAGATTGCAATTTATCAGATCTTTAATGGTGGTCTGCTTCAAATGAGCGACTGTTGGCGTGATTATCAAATCGCGCGTTTTAGCCTAACAGGTTTTTGAGATGCGCAAACCATCATGCCGCGTTAGAGTCCACTTACTTTGCGATGAGTACAGATAATGAAATTGAAAATCATATGTTCAAAGCTGGAGTGATCTCGCCAATTTAGGTCAGCTCTGACGAAAGTGAGCCATCTTCCAGATGCTAAAGAATCGCGTATCTTAGGCAACTGGGAGAGTGGTGTTATTTTGCAGCTGCGAAACGTCGTCACTCAGAGTAGGGTACGAAAACAGCCTTCAGACATTCGACCTTCGCTGTTTGCCTTCGGTCGCGTGCAACCGGTGATGTCAACAGGTAGGACATCATGGTTTGAGAATGTGGATGTTTGGTAGTTAGGGTCAAACGAGTTTTATCGCAATTTTTAAAGACGCAGGAGTCAGAAGGACTATACCATACATGAAGATTTTGCGAAGCGTCTCTCACGCCTAAGAATTTTTTCCAATTCCATGGTTGATTAGCGCATAATACGACTTGTTACAAAGTGAGAAAGACGGGTACCAGTCGATTAATCATGGTAAGTCGGATTCACATACTGGGCTGAAGTCGTCGCGGCTCACAAGGCCGGTGAATGAAGACGTTAAAAAAGATAGCCACTACTCGAGCTCAGTGATTTAAATGCCTCAGTTGTGCAGTTCGTTTATCTGTGTAGCAGGTGAAAGCAATTGTGTGGGACAGTAAAAGCTGTGAGGAGGCTACCTTGCGAATGTCGCTCTACTCGCGCTTGCAACTCGGTTTTTGCTTGCAACCTTTGAGCATTCTGACGTTAAATACTTGAGTTTAGATGTAGGGCCTTCGTGTATTAACTCGCATTCTATACCACGTTTTAACTTATAAAAACTAGGGTTATCTTTTCTTTTGATTACCGCACGACTGTTAAACATCTATATTAACCACTGATGTGCTGCTGTGGGTGATGAGGAATTCTGAACGTTGATGAGTAAAGTATCTCACGTCGAATCTACGATAAAGGAAATGATGACCAGGCGCGCCTGATATGCACAACTTCATGACGATGCGCACAAAACAGTGGTTGTTTTTTGAAACACGATCCTGGCAATCTTCAGGACAGATCATACTAATATCTACCGCTATTCCGTAAATATGACTGAGTCACAGTATTCATTCAGTCTTGAAAAACACTTCGAATTACAAATAACAAAATGAAACAGTAACATATATGTGCTGTAACCATGCATTCACTGAGAAAAGGCATTCTAGAATTTTGGGGGAAATTAACTATGACGTCAAATGGCAAAAAAGACAAAACTACTTACTTTATTTTGAGGGATCTGTTCAGAATTTTTGGCGCCCACGCTTGTATAAGATCATAAGCTCCTGGACCAGGAATCTAAAATGGTGTAGTAGTTTACTGTTCAGAGTTGAAGCAACTCACCGTCGGTAAATTCGGTTGATCTATCCTATATGACTTCGAACGAAATGATGCATATCCAGCCTTTTTGCTGACAGTCAAAGTATCTTTGGCCGAAGCAACTTCGTAAGTGCCTATGGGAAACCAAGGAAGCTTACGTTTGAGTCAAGTGTATCACACAAACTCGTCATCGGACACGTCTAGAGAACAAGACAAAACGTGTTAGGTAGTACGTAGGGTCTCCATACGAAAATCTACGGGGACCAAAACATAAAAAGTAGGCTATCTGTTTGAAGTTATTTATCGTCCACGGACCAAAGGGAAAAACGTTCGGCTGATGTAGTTAGACGGATTTTTGACCAACAGTATGTTAATCTTTTGTGGATTACAGCGAATTCACGCAGTTAGAGAGCGCAAAACTACAGGCGGTTCGAGCGAGAAGCACGGAAGAGATAATGGGTTACACAATGTGACTGGGGATTTCTCGGGCTAAAAAAGCAATCAGCGCGTGCCAGGTAAAGCTACCATTGGTATACCACCGGTTTCACGGTTGGTGCCACTGGCTTAGTAAGCATACTCGATGAACATAGTCCACATATCCTATTATACAAACAGCGAAAACGTGCTTTTTAGAAATAAGATCGAAAAAGATTGGACGATTACGTTATTAAAGACTCTGACTGGAATTTCTATCTGGTAATTCTCAGCTATAACTTATTACGATTGCTCACATGTCCAAGTTGACAAGGTGGTAAAGCTGAATATGGACATTAGCGTTTTCTTAATTGGGGGATTTCAACATGAAACTGTCAGAGCTCCTCGTTATATATTGCTGGTATGGTGTTTTTTTTAATTACGCTGAAATCAGTGTAAAAGAAAACCAGAGTGCTTGTTAACCTTTTCATCGGTCTACTGGGAAATTTGAACTCTTAAAACGTGTAGTTTTGAGATAATCATATGTTGTGTTATAGACAAAAGATAAGACACTACAACACTAGTAAGTGAAAATACAATGCATAAACATGACTTTTTAACAATGATACAGCGAACAGAAGCACTTTTCCTAACTAGTTAATTTATTTTCTCCATGTGCTGTAATCGAACAGACATTCTTGTTTGGCTCGTAAAACGAACGAGCATAGGCTATAGCCAACATAACGGTATGTAGTACATGCTGGTGAATAGTTGATCTCAGTGTTCATTAACACATTGAAGCCAACAAGATTAACCCACTTATTCTACTACCCTAGAGGTTGCGACCCTGTGGGCTACTACCTACGTCATTTCGACGTTTATTCACACATCGTAAGTTCAAAGCACATGTGGTGCTGAGGAAATCCAAATAAGGTGAAACCATCTTGCAGGTTTACACTGGCGTCAACTGTATCCATATAATAAAATAATCTGTTTGCTTAAAAACTGCTTCTAGATAAGTCAATAGGTAATGAAGCTACAATTTCCAGCCGGATATATCGGAAAGCTGCAAGCTAATCGGGTCCAGTTTGATGAGGTCTGCTGTTGTTTGACTGGGTTGCCTGCGAGGAACAACGGAGCTGCTGTTTAGGTTCAGTTTCATTCCCGTATTCCATTAATAATCTTCATCACTTTTAGCGTACTGTGGCTCAATTTGCCATTCATCTTGATAATGGCCCCTCAAAATGACAGAGTGACAAATAGGTACAAATGTGAAGTGAAGAAAGAAGAGAAAACAGTAGATTTTCATGAAAAAGAAGAGCAATCAAATTTGTGGATAAAGGCACGCCACTGACTGGAAGACTGCCGTGACTGTCTCCAACTAACAAGGTGTAAATACTTTTATTTTAAATGTTTGAATTTAGACACCATGGTATTATGAAATAAGTCACATTCCTCTTTTAACACTTATTTCTAAACTAACTAATCAATGATATTAATGGTTTGGATGGTGGTCCGAAATGTCGGAAGGTGAACCAAGAGTCTTTCGTCGCCGAACAAACCGTTCCAAAGTAAGTTATGTGTTTCTATGTGATATGCTTAGCAACTTCGTTCATAATTAGCAGCAATTTGTTCAGAACGTATTTTTCATTTCGATTGTGTCGACGTTCGCAATTTTAAACTACACGTTTCTTACAGACTCACCATAATCATCATCAGCGATTCACACCAACGTTTAGACTTTATGAAATTATAGAAAAAAGAGCAAGCTACGACTGGGAAGCAAAGAAAAGATAAAGGATTAAACCCTGTCGCTAAACATCTATCTAACCTCAAATATTATACATAAAAACGCAGACACCGTGCAAACAAACAACGGGATTGTAAGTGAAGATAAGACACCACCTGCAAGGCAGCTCTGTTGAGGCTTTCCATTCCTGGCATCATTAGTAACAATTGTAACACAGATATTTCAGTGAGACGCCTGCAATATTCAAACCGCTGAGCCTGATTAGCCGCCACCCTCCTTAACATTGCCTGCCACTGACTGAGTGAGTCGCGAGGACCTCGATCAGGAAACCAACTCGGCTTATTGTGGTACATCTACGGGTAGCTGCCCTGATTTTTTATCATTTAATTTGTCATTTGGAATTCGCGCCAGTCGGTCGTAGTATCGGCAAACGGCGTAGCGGACGGCTAGTTAGTATACGTAGCGTATGGCTTAACAATCCAAACATGTGAGTAATCAGGATGCAGAAAATTAAATTGCTTGATACTCGTCACCAGATAGCTGCTTCCAACAGTTTTTGGACAACCCATTGGTGTTACTCTATGCGAGCGACTGAACGTAGAAATCGATCGGTGAAAACTTGAAGATGGTCCTCGTACTCTACTATGAGCGGTCAAGTTTCCCAGCCGTAGAATAACACTAATTTCACAGTTGCTTTACAGTTGCGACTTTTATGTTTCAAAGTAATATTTGTCTGTTACCACAGTTGTCCTAGATTAGATAATACAATCCTAACTTTGAAGCCAAAAGCTTTATTGTCATTTCCCATACCTTCGCTTTGTATACACGTTAAAAGAGCTTTCTCTAAACTATGAAGTACAGTGACAGTGGTTATCGAATACTTTCAAGGATGTACTTTCCAACTTTATAGTTTCACTTGTTGTGACAAGGTTGTTTGATGTTTGCCTGTTCTACATTTTGAAGTCGCATTGTGATTTTTCATAGACAACTGAGTGGCGAACTTAAAAACCCGTCTGGCAAACGGATTGACCGACAGAATAACAAGTGTTACTGAGAATGTCTTGTAAATTCCACTACACCATCGTATAGTGTACCATTCACAAAACGACGAGAAAATTGCATTGCAGTAAGTAGCGGGGGAAAACTGTGTATACTAACTGATTAAAAAATAGTGATTTAGCCGCTGCCCAAATCATCATTATTTACTTGTGTTCAGAATTTTGTCTAGACACTGAGGTTGTTAGGTCAACACTCACTGGAATGCATTTTAAAGCCATTCTGTCCATTCTCTACAGAGACGTAATACTGAGTTAAGGTTGACCGTAAGTATTGAACCGATTCGAACCCAAAACCATCTTCAGTGTGACAGAAATAAAAACCGCGAGCTGTGGACACAGTTCGGTTATTTCGAAGCACACTCACATTATTAGATAACAACACACAGAACAACTAGATATAGAATAGGACATAATACTGTACCATTTACATTGCATTCTGCAAGTACGTGAGTCGCGAAATGTAAACTACGAGAACAGCTTCGGACACATTGTTGTAAGTGGTATTGCAATCATGTAACTGATACAGTATTGAAAATAAAACTTGTTTACTACCTTTTATTGTTTCATGACTTCAACGTCTATGTCGGAAGATGTGAAGCACTCAAGAGTAAAAGATGTGTTTGAGGGTATCATCTTCATTTCCGAACGACAAAATGCTGAGAATAATACAGAATAATTGAACATCAGTAGACGTGGATGTACTTTGCAAAAAATACCCAGATCCCAATTAGGGCAGTTCATTGGTATGTTCGAGGATAATGCATAAGTACATTCATGTATGTACCTACTTAGATTCTGACACTTTCACTAGGACTGTATTCAGTTAGGTGTTATTGTAGCGATAAGGCGTCCAATAAAGCACAATCTTTATTGTCCAACGCGCCAGTTACCATACCACACGCGCGCCTGCGATCTTGAATCACAATTCCAGCCCACAACACCCCCACCCATGGTTTCCGCTCACACGTCATGTGCACTTCTACTCGGTTTAGGTGTGTGATTGGCGCCTTCTATCCGTTGGTCCGATTTCGTTGAGCAATGGCTTGTCCGGTCGCTCGTGCTGTCCTCCGTCTAACCACTATGGGCTTTGACCGTACTCCACAGCCGTGTCGAGATATTCCTGAGAGTGTTGGAATAATCATGCCTTCAATTTGGTCATCCATCCTATTTCGGCTGCCACGTCTCGCCCGTTGGTCCGATCCGGTCGAGTGGTGACTCATCCGGTCGCCCACGCCGTCCTCCATCCGTTCGCTATGGGTTTTTGAACGCACCTCCCCCTGTGTTGAGGTATTCCACCGAGAGTTGGAATGCTCGCACTTCCTGCCTGACAGTCCACCACATTATGACCGTCAATTAATGAATTCGGGGCTTTGGGATTAGACTTGAACTAAAATCTTCATCCCAGTTGTACCAGACGTTGTCGAGGGCAACCAGATACGGTTAACTTGAGTTCCAAATTTCACGCGACCACATCGATCCGAATGTGTTAAAAAACACAGCAATGCTCACATTCTGAAAATGTCACAAAGAAATGTTTGGACAGCCTGCTAACGGAAAACTAAGAGCAGAACGCTGCAAACTATTCACGCCAATCAGACAGTCATACAAGCATAATTTACCCGGACCCGGGTCAGATGAACTGAAGTGGCATGCCTCCGATCGTTGTGGTACTGACCGGGATTTAAATGTAGCTGTCAGTTTTGTTGGATCTTTTGATTTGTTTTTCAGCTTGATCGTCTCGAAAATGGAAGAGAATAATTAATGACTCAATCGACAAGTAAATGTGAAATATGTCTTAAAATATATTTCAGAAAATGAGTTCAAAAGTGGTATTTTCAGTCTTCACTTAAAACTATCAAGGTGATTTTGAAATAAGTTCTGGTGCAGCCGTTAACATAATACTCTAGAGTTGTGAAAAAATTACTTGGTAATCGCATGGTGCAGGCCCACTACTTCTCCGGTTGGCATGGCGAATAGCAATTTCCTTTTGAAATACTCTCGAGCAAGAAGCTTGGTTGAAGTCCTGTCGACCACCGATTTCAAATGGAGGTAAGTTGTATGTGTTCGGTGAAGGAAGCTTGAGTATTCGGCCTCGGTGTGTCTGTGTTATAATGAGAAATGTTAATTAATTTTCAACCTTTTTTGCTGAAAAACAAATTGTAATGGTTTTTCATATTGTGCATTCTTTAGGTCGGAAGCAAAATGACATCCATTTTTGTTGTCCAGAAAATAATGAAATCATATTTACGTTTAGTAGAGATCAGTAGCGGATTATTATCACAAACATGTTCAAGGTGTACGACCGAGAACAACAGATCTTTATAAACACAGAAATTCGAACGTGAGAAACATTGCAGCAATCATAACATCATGCGAACATGGTCAGGTGATCGAACAGGCTAAGATGACCAGTAATAATTGTGGTCCTACCTGAACGTTCACACATAGTTACACCGGCGGGTGGGCAAATCATCTTGAAATCTCTCGTCGTACTAGCCGGAAAATGTTGGGAACAAATATGTTTCTAGTACGCAGTTGCTGAGTGTAGCGCAACCTGATCGATGCCCTATAGACTATTGAATTTTTGTAGCTGGTTGTAATGTATATTCGTAAGCCAGGTGCCAAAGGACTAGACAGCAATGTTAGATAGTGTTCTATGTGATTGGCAAATGAGCAAACCATTTTGATTTATCAAAAGTCCTTTGTCTGGGCGCGCGTTTTCAAGTTCTGAGCAGGTGCACCGCGAAGAGTTAATTAACGTGCAATGAAGAAGGTATGACTAACGAGTGGTCGTACTGATCATCAAAATTTACAGCATATCAAATACTTAATACTGTCTTGCTACTAAGAAAGACCGAAGAATAAAGTGGAATGGAACGTACTTCATAAACAGACCCAGTTCTAAGCGCAAACAATTAAAGATGATTTGCTTAAACCCTATAAACAAAGACTCCAGCTACAAGTGGCACAGACAGTTACCTACTGATATCACACTTTGTTCTTGACAAACGGAGAGCTGAAACATGTTCCGACTCGTCTGAAAAATGATCCCTTGATTTAAAAATTTCAAACAGTGGTAGAACCGTTCAAGCAATGAATAGATAATGGCGAGTATCAACAGAAAACGTTTGAAATAACAGTCCCTCATGATCCCAACAGTGTATATTGACCAGAAAATGAACTACGTTTGTTAATTTCCTCCCTACTAGTTCATAAGTGGGATTGGCTCCTTCAGCGGTAATTAAGCAAAAGTGTGAAACAATTATCTGTTACTGTTGCTGAGGGTGCGAAGTCGTGAGCAACTTTCGTTAAGTTACCCACGTGTCTTTGTGTTATTTCAACCGTCACCACATGTTTCCATATGAATACAACATACATTGCTGCATTTCGTTTTTTTCATTCAAGTAGTTAATAGTTTGCTTTACTCCGCAATCCCTCGGTTACAAGTTACCCATCTGAAAACTATGAACACTAATTATTTGTGTGGCAGATTTGGTTATACAGATGAGATCGAAAAGTAAAAACACAGGGCTTTGGTTATAAGAACCTTTACGTGGTATGCGCTCCATCAGCTGAGCTACAAAGTCAGGCTGAGGGCTTATAAACCCCGCTTCGGGACTCATTCATATACCCATCTCACTGCGTCACATGGAATCCACTAGCTGATTCCAGGGACAGAACCTCTCAGTGAGACTGATGAAGCGGTTAACGCTAGAAACCGTCAATACTAGTGTTGAGCTTTGAGGTTGTATTATTGGTGAGCATTACGGCAGAATCGGTAGTTCACAGTCCTGAGCTCCCCGTATGATTCTTTAGATCAGCTGGTAG
>LUCH01006611.1:0-21876 GCA_013368495.1 Paragonimus heterotremus
GAATATCATGTTATAGTCGCTACACATGGGCTATATATATATAGCCCATAAGAATTTATAAGTTATAATTAATAATGTCTATAGGTGTCAAGAATTTGAATTCTTATTATTCACACTCATAAGAATTCTAATAAAGATCTTATTAAGAATTCTTATAAGCTTACAATGGTAGCAGTTGTAAACCAATATGATCTTAAGTTCGTATTCGTTTACAATTAATTGTTTTTGATTATGCTTATAGATTAACTCAAGCCCAATTCGCAGCTTTGAATGTGGAGAGTTTCCAACTTAAATAGTGATACGAATATCGGTATCCGTTCTACACACACCCGCGCGTACTTATTTGTGTAATGGGACCAAGATTTATTGGTCCCACTACAAAACGTTGGATTCATTTAATGAATTGTATGGCAGATTTCAAACTCGAAGTCCGTTGTGTGCTGGAAAAAATTTCCTCTCGAATAATAGGTAAATTTCAGCGACTTCGGTTCCTGCACTGTAGTTCAGGATAACGACGACCACGTGAAAGTGGAAATCAAGGCGTTCGAAGAAGTGCGTAATTATTCAAGTGGTAGACATGCAGTCTCTATGTATACCGAACTCAACAGGTATGGAAAACATTGTACGACAAGGGAATAAATTGTAGAAGACTCCACATTTGGACTTAGTTCCAGAATGAACTGATGGTTCAGTGGTTCAGTGGTTCAGCAGGTTGGTGGCGTAAGTAGGGAGCAGATGTGTACTGGACAGGTCGGTATGCATTAGACCGCCATCCACATATGATTTAGAGCTCTTTGCTAGTGAGTCGTTGAAGTATAGTCTCAACAGGCATCAAACCGGAAGAATGCAGTAAGGTTGTAAAAAACTATATGATTCCAGTAATATTTGGAAATGCAATGATTAGTTATCTCTGGCGTAGTTTGGGATAAATGGTGGCAACCACGAAAAGAAGGGAAGGAAGCGCGCGGTGGGTTCCACCCCATTTGGTCACACTTAAAAGGGCGCCGGGCGAGAAAGTGCGTAAAACCTTCCAGTGCGTCGGACACCAAAAACGGTCCTGGTTATACAAACTTGAAGAATGAAATAACAGGTGAATTGTTAGGAAAACTGTAAGCATCCTCAGCATACAATTAGTTGCTCCACTGAAGAATATGGCATTGAACTTGTATCAGGCCTTCTAAAGCAAATGTACACATGATTGTGCGTACAAGAAGGACAGGCAAGTAAGCACCGTTAGATCCGGGATCATTAGAAAAACCACGATCGCTGGTCACTATAGGTGCTTTTGACAGTTTCCTATCACGATGCGCATAATCTCAAAGAACTCAGTTGTTGGTTAAAACGGGAAAGAAAAATGAAGTATCCGATCTGATGCGATAGTTGATTTTCCAGGTAAGCCTTGAAACATGCTACAGAGTTAGCAGAAACAACACGGTCAAGTAGGGCATCTCAGACCTTGCAAACGCTCAACAAGAAAATGTTGTGTGCATTGTAGTCCGTTATGTTGGACCTTTAGTTTTATGAGGCGGTCTCTCAAGATCGTGCTATTTATCCTTTTGAACACCGGCCGACGCGGCTGATCAGTAGATTTCATTATGAAAAAAGGTCAGCATAAACTAACCCTCTAAACCTAAGACATTCTGAATAGTACATGTTTAGAATTGTCAGTTTTTCTTCTTGTGGCTTAGGTTTTCACGTCTCGGACTGCATTAGTGGCACAACGTTGCACAGTCTCCAGGAGCACCTTGTCCTTCCGGAGTAAGGTGTAGTCGAACAAAACTGTTGTATAAAAGGTGAAAACAGCAAGGGTGAGCTAGCTGAGAGAGTGTTTCATTAATGTCGTGGAGTTGTTAGCCTTTTTATGTCCGCTTCAGCGTTCGGTGAGCTCAGAAAAATGTGCGTAATAACGGTGCTTAGGTTCTTTCACCCAAAAGACTGTTTGAAGACATTACCCGCCAGGGTAACATGTGATGTCCACAGGGCTACGAATGTGCTCTAGTTTACACTTACCAGTACTGAAGTCCAGCTGATCCACTGGAGATCAACCGAAGGAAATTTTAATATCATTCGGTAGCTTGAGTGAACCGACGTTAACAACAAACAGTAATAACATGGAGGCAAGTGAAAAGAAAGATCACTACATTTCAAGAATTGAGCAGGCCGAGAATTGAACCTTGAGGGACCCCATTGAAACTAGGCCTGGAGATGGAAAATGCATCGTTTACGCGCATCCTGTATGGAAGATTGACAAGACATGAATTAGGCCACTGAGAAATGTTACCTCGTACACCATAACAGGAAAGCTTTACGGTTAAAACAGAATGGTCCATGCGGTCAAACACATTAGCGCAGTCAATGTATACGGCGTAAGTTCATTGCCTCGATCAACTAATTTGGTTTACTGATCAGCGGCGACCAGCAGATTTATAGTACACAAAAAAGGTTTGCGTGAACCGTGCTGTACATTGATGAGGAAGTAAAGAGAGGTGGGGTACATATAAAACGAATCATATAAAAGCGCCTTGAAAATTTTCCTGACGCTCGATAGAGAAGCAGTTGGTCTGTAGCCAGTGGGTCAGTTACGCCCACCACCATTGAGGACGGGTGTGATGCTGGTCAATTCCCAAATGTTGGGTACTGTTTCCCAGGAGAACGACTGCATTATCAGTAGGCTAAGTGGATCAGCAATCTGTTCAGCTGCTTTACACAGGGCCTGAATGGTATGCTGTCGGGACCAGGAGAACTGCCCTTAATAAATCCGAGTTTAGCCAACACTGCCGTGAAGGAAGTATCCACATGCAAATGTCACCAATTTCAGTATCAAGGCAAACCTGGAGGGCTGGAGGCAAACGCACAAAAATATTGTCGTAAATCTCAGCAACGATATCAGTGACTTTGGTATCAGACCTAGTAGATCCTGATGGGTCTAAGAGTTGAGGACTCCCAGCCTTCGCCTTGCGGGTTGACGTGACAAATTGGGGAAGGCCATTTGTATTATCAACAAAACGTTTTATGAGATGATTTTCAAGGTTGAAACGGTTTTGTCAACTGAGCTATATATACCAATTTCTGGAAGTAACGTCTATTTTTGTTCTGCTTCAGATCCTGATTATCGGTAACACAATAAAGTATTCTGCTTCTTCGGAATAAGCTCAGGTGTTTGGAAGCATCGATGATTCGAAGGCTTGTTCCGCTAGGTGCTTGACAGATTTGAAGTCTCGCCGACGGCTGTGAATAGAAAAGCAGCCTTATAGCTATCATTAACATGACGAATGAGGGGGTGAAGTCCACCTTAGACAGCGTTGCCAGGTAGCCACATGGTCTCTCTACGTCCATTTTACGAAAGTTTGTGAGATTAATAACCAGCGAACAGAGTAGGTTTGTACTGCAAATGAAGTCTAATAGTAAAAATGTATGACCGATTAGTCTGAGTGATGTGAGGGTTAAAGTGTTATTAACTACCGACTATTTGTCAGCGAGTGCGTAGGCCGGCCGTGACGGATTATGGTCAGTATGCCATCGTATGAAATCAGAAATGTGCTCCAAAAAGCCAAATACCCCAACTGTGTGAAAAACTCGTGCAGAAGTATAATTTTTGGTGCCCAAGTATGATGAAGTCGGGAAGTTATTTTCAGTCAAATTGAATGTCACCCATTAAGAGAATGTGGAAAGATCCCAAGGTGGGAAAATGTTCCAACTCAGATAGGAAGAGCCCATCCTTCGAAATGTTGGAAGATGGGGGACGATTGAGCGCACCTACCGTTCAATTATCAGAGCTATTTAGGTGGAGTGGTCACCAAACGGTGTACAGAAGCGCAGCAAGTACGAAATTATTATAAAGGAAGGCCTGAGGAGAAATGTGGGTATAGAAGGCCGATTTTTCTCCACAACCTTCAGGTTTATCGGTGTGGAATAATGCCACATCCTCTGAAGTGAGGTCGGAATCTATATAGGAAGTACCGAGCCACAAATCCGCTTTAGCAACACTTCGGGGCTCTGGGTACGAACAAAGTTTGCGAGGCTCTGGTAATTTATTTATATACGCTCTTCACAAAATTAATAACAAACGAGTTAACATTATCCTGAGATTTTGAATGAGACAGTTCAGTATGTGCGTTGCCACCTGTTGCTAAGTGATAGCAGTTTTGAAGAATCATGGTCGAGTTTTCCTCGGCTATGGCTTAGACTGCAGGATGCGGTGAATACTTTGCACTTGAACGTTAGTAAGTTCACGTGCAGCTGATGGAAACGCCACTGGTCTCAGTAGATTTCCCTGATTGTAGTTAAAGCAATCGGGGACACCCCTAATGATAACATTGCGGGAGTTGATCAGTAGTTTTAAATTCTTTTTTAACGAGCTTTCGCTGCTGGTGTTTAGCCCACGATATATACGAGTATCCCGTGGACCAGGATTTGTCCAACAGTTTGTGTGCCACTAGCATAAAATCTTCCATCAAGTTAGGTGACGAAAACACGACCCCCTACTAATCGAGTTTTTTCAGCACATACCGAATCCAGTTTTGTGGTCGATTTCGTGATAGAGTGTGGGACACAAAGACTTACATCCATTTTGGTGAAAAACTCCCCCGGAGTTTTGGTTCATGCACGTCACGGAACTATAAGCACCTGACGGCCTGGCCCGAAAGGTTTTGAAGAATGACAGAATCCTCCTGAGCAAAGAAACCCAACTTTTAAGAGCTAGTGCCCCTAGAGAATTTTTCTGACCTTACACCGTCATCAACTCGTCTTTCTAGAGCAGTAAGAGTGGGCTTCTTAGGTAGGATTAGGCGGATGACATCGGAATTTTGTCGTGTCTGTTTTTGTGCTGTTGACTTGGTGTCAACGGTGGTGTTTTTGAGTGTTTTTGAGACAACCGAGTTAACCCTCTTTGACTTTGCTCCAGAATCAACTGGCGCATATGATACTTTGTCAGGAACACTCGCCTCACCTGCCTTACTGACTGCAACCAGTGAATGATGTATGTGGCATCCGTTACAGAGGATGAGGTACTAGCTGCAGACCTAAGAACCTGTTTAGCGTTCCTACAACATCGAAAAACAAGGTGAATACTGTCCACTTGTGTTATTGTCAACATCTGGCAAACCTCACTAGACACGCCTAAACACGAGGCATGGAACCACGCGTCGCAGAACAAGCACTGCCTAACGTGGTCTCTTGCGCGGACAAACATTACAAACTTTTTACAGCTGGACCTTTCCACCATCAATGGTGCATAAATGCAAGTTCACATAAAAACCTGGAGTGACTAAGCAAACAGGACTCGGTTAATTCCTATTTCCCGAGAGTTTTAGGTTACGGGAGAAATTACGTGTTAATGGACTGACGTAGACAGCAATTTAACTTTACAGTATTTAGTCAAAACGTCGACTTAGTTAGCGGTTCCCAGATATACGTAATAGACACTTGCCGTTAAATAAAAACGTGAATCATGGAATGATTCAACTCATATTATACGAAAGTTATAATAGGTCACGGCTATGTTGGAGAAATCCAGCAAAACGGTACTCAGACAATTTTCAGTATGAAAGGCCGAACTACACAGAGAACCAAGGCTTGGCGTCTTGACGCCTGCGTACTGGCGTCGACAGTGGAAAATAGAGTGTTAAGAAAAAGCACGTCTAGTTACCAAGACATGGGGAGAGTTGTGGTTTTGGCTTCGAGACGGATATTACAAATTAATAGGCTGACTAAAGTGAAGGTATGTAAGAAACCAAAATATTTCAAAATGTACAGTGAAACACGACTGTCAAAAATACTATTGGTTATAGTCGCTGCAGCCAATGCTAGACGACGCTGATAGGCGGAAACAACTACGGGTGTTCAGACTTTGACTGTCAGGCCGGAAGTGTTTACCGTCATTCGTGCGCGTGGGTCGAAAAACTAGCTGACAAACAAACGCGTTCGCATGCAAAAACAGACGGCAGACAAAACGTCCGTACGACCTGATATATAATGTGAGCTGGTAAAAAGTTTGCACAACACAAAGCAGGCAGACTTGGGTTATCTCCAGATCACTACAGTAGTTCTTACTCTGATTCTTTCAACAGAGAATGTGGGCAAAATTAATACTTGAGGAGTTCGTCTACCATAATGTCACGCAGCGGAAGGAAACGGACCGCGATACTTGGCCGTTTGATTACTCATCAGCGAACAAAACGACACAAATTTCTTCTAAATATTCTGACGGGAGACTAAAACCGAGTCTGTCTCCAGTCACTCGCTGACCTACCATCGATCACTGACCATACTGACATCCTTAAATACCTTGATTGTTTCCAACTGTGTGTTACTTACATCAATCACGGTATTGAAGGATGTGCCTATGCTGTGACTTCCGTCCCATATGATTAACTACTAGCGCATGGCGCACTAAGCAGGTTTAACCGGGTAGGAGTTACTCAAACATGGTATAAAAAGGAAGGTCGTTGGAAAAGCAGATTGGGTGCTTATTAGACGAAACGCATAAGCGACCTCACAAAGCGCTATAAACGTAACCGATGCAGAAAAATAGGTAGAGAAACTGAAGGTCTGCCGTCGACGAGTGACTTTTACTTCATCCATAATCTACCCACTGTAAGCTACATTGTCTAATGAAGGCTAGGAGGAAGTGGTGATACTGAAAACAACTGAATTATAGTAGTGAAAGTTGGTGTTTATGTTTAGGGACTTACCATACTAAATAAGTCTACTTCCGATAAATCTAGTCTCTTTCGGTGGTCCTAAATAATTTCTTACCAATGATGGAGACTGTCACTTACAGCTATTATTTCGGAAATGTCCAGGATCAAATAACAGCCTCTGTTGGCCTTCAATTGTCAAAAGTGCAGTGGAAAAAATGAAAAGAACAGCTCGCGATCTCCAAGAAGTAGTATGGTTTTTATTCACATGTCTTTAGTTTAAAGTGCAAGAAAAGTAAAATATGCAGAAAATTTGGGAAAGGGAGAACATTGTAGAGGCATTGAGTGTTCGTATTCTTGGGTAATGCTGCCCGTTTACATATATTTGTGTTTCGTTTGGGGGGGGGGCATGTAGGACAAATAGTCAGATAAAGCGAGTTTCGTGCGGAATGTTGACGTGTACATATTCCAGCAGACAAGTTCACAGATTTAATGACGGACACTTATCCACTCGCGTAGGCGACTGTGTGAAAGCCGGCTACGAAAAACACATAAACCCTCAAATTCTAAACATCAATTGAAAATGTCATAATTTAGTCAACAAGCAAACCTGAAACAAATACAATAAAGTAAATCTAGCGTGAAACTGGAAATGTGCGTGTCATTAGGACAGATCCAGAAGATCAGTAACGTTATAGGTGAATATTGCAGGAAAATTTCAACTTAAAGCAGTTGATTGTTTAATCTAGTGTAAACGTAACAGAGTGTAAAAGTTCCTTGGGAAGAACACAAGGACAACCTTCATCCGCATATGGCAATGAAACGTTGGGGAGTAAGTGAAGATGACTTCATATCAGAAGGAAACAGTTGAAGCTCGTAGACTATTGAGGAATTTACAGATTAAAGTAGATTTTTATTGTTATCTGAGTTAGAGAACCTGATAAAGAAATCTACGTAGTTGCACCCAAAAGATTTACCATTGCAAAAATGGTAAACCACAACCCCGCTTTCTAACCAAAAGCCCACCAAGGTTCCTCTGAAAAATTTGACTATGTTTTATGGGTTGACTACAGAGCCTTCTGTTGGACGTTACATTGTTGGAAAAGTCCAAAACTCTTTGTACCCGAGCTAGCTTTGTTGTTTCGTATATTTTCACACCGTGTCTTAGGTGCTCAAAACAGTCAGTGTGTGGGTGAAGTAATCTCAGCCCTCGTTCGTGATCTGATTCGGTAATCCATGAGCAAATGTTTGGTTCATATGCATTTATTTCAGAAACACTTTCGGTAGTGAATGGTTTCTGTCGCATTTCAAACTTGAAAGGTGCGTATATATGTCTTTTTTGAACTTCAAAAAGCTTCTCGAAACCACCCTCATTTTCCGAGGTAAATTTCATCATACTCTTATTTTCAAAAGATTTTATCATGCTTTGCAGCAAACTTTTCCACAATCCGCGTGTATCTCTTATCGATGTGATACGCCTTTTAGATGACATAACAAAGAATTCTGAATTTGAGTGAGTCCGAATTAAGTCCTTCTGAATTTCGCTTTGAAAATACTATTTTTTCCCACTTCGCTAATTCAGTATGGTTGATAAGGAGATATCATATTACTAACTAGCCATATATCGTTTTCTGACACAGACCTGTTTTAGTTTCTTCAGCCACTGGTAATTTCTTTTTTATAGTGTAATTGTGCCATAGTTCCAACAGAAACCTATGAAGAACTTCAAGGTTGCGGACTAAACCATATGTTTCTATGATGTAGTGAAAATCTTATGGGCAATTAAGTTCTGCCTAGTTTAGGACAAACAGCAGCAGCCAAGATTGAAAAATCTCAGCTTCAAGACAAATGATGCTAACTCGGCAGCAGTTGCGGTCGCTCATACTGAACTGTGTGGAACGTTCGTGTGTTAAGGTAACACTCTTTGAAAGGGCATACGTTATACTGCCGAGGATTTATGTGATAAATATGGTTGGTAGTATTTAAATTCTGAAGTATGTCTCACGTACCGGAAATGAGAGAAACCTGCTGCTCTGTGTCAGAACAACTGGCTTGCGTTTCACTTACGCTCTAAGTTTTGGTTCTAAACCCGAAAGCCTGCAACTGTAGAGGATGCACGGAAAGATTTTTTTAACAGATAATCAGCATCGTAGATAGCAAAACCTCAGTGGCTCATGTCATTGTTTAATCGTCATACTTTCACAAAAAATACACGAACCGGAGACCTTAAGAGAGGAGCAGGTGAGATCTAATTACTGAAGGCATCTGTATCTCAAAAGAAGCCTCCAACAGCAAGGTGCTTACATGCTGCTAACGAACAACCAAGTTGTAAGTGAAGGTAAAGCTTCATCTTCAAGACGGCTACTTTGCGATTTTCATTGCCTTGCGTCAAAAATTGCGCTTATTTCACAGACAACTTGACCAAACTACAGCGAAATCTGCATTCCAGAGTCTGATTGATTCCGCTATCATCTTGTGTCTCCCATTACCGACACTCTGGGTACTAAAAGTCCTAACCAAGGGGAATCACAAAATCTACTCTAGCTAGGTCTTTAATAACTATCTTCATTTTTCCAATCCAAGTCATCATCTGTCTTCTTGGTACATTAAGGCAAACAGCCGTGCCATACGTTCTATGTAGCGGATGACTGGTTGTTTCAATAAATTATGTATTTGCATATCTAAGATATGAACGATCGAATTCACCTGGCACTGCTATCAAATTTGCACTTTCTATACCCAACGTTACCTCCTCCTTGGTGCCACCTGTTACGATCGACTGGGCGCTTATATCGACAGTTAACTGTTTGAAGACGTCCACTTACACAGATCTCACAGTCGTCTTGTATGCTCCATCCTTAAGTTTCAGAGGGACGCTCCCTCCTCGAGTTGAGTAGGCTGACACCAGCACTGTGACATTTAAAACTGCTTCTGCCAAACTGAATTGAAAGTTCGTGCACATAAAATCAAAATATGAGACACTTAATTAAACGTTTTGGAAGATCTGTGTACTTAATAAAGTATAAACATTTATTTAGGGCGCTGAGTCGGATGCCATAATTGAACATCATCTACTTAACGCCAAGTATTCTATCGAAAGCTTACACATGTTCACATGCACATAAAAGACAAGTGTAAACGAGTGGTTACAGTTACAGTGACCAAAACAACTTTGTCCAACAAAAGTAACACAGCTCATTGCATCTACTTACTTGAAATTGAAAATTTTCAGATTCTAATTTATTCAAAAGTTTTTACGAAGTTGCTACCATTGGAAGTGAACTGTGGCTTTGCATTCAAGGACCTCTCAAAAGTGATTGCCTCTACCTAAACAGCAAATAAGCAACTTAAAAATTTTGGGTCCGCCAAGCAAGTCTGTTGTTCAGAGTGTTTAGGACTGTCAAAGACAATTGGTTGTCTCTTTTTAAATCACATTTGTAGTAGGAGGAGATTTAATTGTAAACAGTCTGGTCTTTAGCTAGACTCGAATCAGATAAAAGAATAGCATACCTTTCTATAGGGAATGTTGTACTAGGTGACAAATGAGAACATCTCGGGACCCCAGAAGTTTCCTACATGTATACCGTTGTCCAGCAATCCGCCTACACAGTATGAAATCCGCCAAATTATCCACAAGACAGTAGGCCAAATCTAGATTGTCCACAATTGGGTCACTTCTGAGTTCAGAGTTCTATCATATTACTTTTTACTAATAAGAGTTCAATGCTGATCAGTGACACTAATAAATCTCAGCGTGAGCTGCTTAAAAAGTCACACGTGGGTAGTGTGTTACTCAGATCATTTGGTGGACACAATATAACAGTGGGATAGATGAGAATCTGAGTTCAAATATGAGACTGACGTTCTCAGCTTGGCTACGTATGTCAACTGGTAGAGCGCTTCCTATTTGAAGTTATGCTGTTTTTCCCGATGGTTCGTCTCTGGCCGAAACTCAGGTTAGTCACAATTTGGTCTCATCTCATTTAACACATCTATCAAATTTTTGAGCAGTACTGTTTACAAACATGAAGAATTTGTGTCATCCGAACCAGATATCCCGTAACTGCTTCGAATAAATGTACTAGTGTCCAATGCTTTTTGGAATTAAATTCTCAATATCGATGCATGATATCAATAGTGCACATTCAGTTTGTATCGACTGAATCAGCAAATGTTCCGTTGCCATTCGAAAGTAAAAATCCTTCTCCAAACCGGGGCTTGTGGTCTTAATAGCTTTTGTTTACAGTATCGCAAGTGCACACTATGAAGTTAACATACAACCAGCAGTTCAACTATCTATAACCATTAGTGATTGCAGGTTAATCTGGAGTGCAAAGCACACTTGAACTGCTTACAGGTACACAGAAACTTTAGAAAAACGTGGAACAGTGGCGCTGATTTTCTAACTAATTTAGTGTGCTGTGAAAGCCTCCGTGTTACAATTCATGATTATCATATAGATTGAACATCACCCACAACTGATCGCAGCTGTCGCATTCCCATAGACTTTCCAGTCGGACCGAATTGTCATATGTGAACACTCAACGATTGGAGTTAACAGACAGTAACTGTGTCTCCATTTCCAGACGATCGGGCAACCTGACCATTACTCACAAGCGGAAGTAGTTGTGTTCACATATGACAATTCGGTCGTGCCTAAAGTGAGATCAATGGCGTAGTGGTAATCACGGTTGCCTCATGAACAGCGTGTCCGTGGTTCAAGTCCAGGCGGCAGTGGCGATGATATGCACTACTGACGAGCTCTAATGAGAGCGAAACTCGAGTCTAGTGCCTCTTTTCGAAAGGGGCCGAGTGGAAAGTCTATGGGAATGCGACAGCTGCGATCAATTGTGAGTGATGTTCAATTTGAAATTAACCAAATCCCCGACTACTCATCAGTAATCTAAAATATCGCCTAGCAGGTTTAATGAGATCGGAGATTTCGACCTGTCTAGGAAGTCCTAATCGCGGGGTTATCGATTGGAGTTAACAGACAGTAACTGTGTCTCCATTTCGAGACGATCGGGCAACCTGATCATTACTCACAAGCGAAAGTGGTTGAGCGTTCACATATGATAATTCGGTCGTGCCTAACGTGAGGTCAATGGCGCAGTGGTAAACACGGTTGCCTCATGAACAGCATGTCCGTGGTTCAAGTCCCGGCTGCAGTGGCGATGATATGCACTACTGACGAGCTCTAATGAGAGCAAAACTCGAGTCTAGTGCTTCTGTTTTTCGAAAGGGGCCGACTGGAAAGTCTATGGGAATGCGACAGCTGCGATCAATTGTGAGTGATGCTCAATCTATATGATAATCAAAAATCCCCTACTACTCATCAATAATTCATGATTAGTTTGTAGTGATTACTAATGAGGCGAGAAATGATAATAAATGACTGTTATTGAACTGGCAGATGGACGTATCTGTTGTACGTTTGGATAGAGGTAACTGCAGCAGAAGGTAACTGTTAGCTTGGTAAGTCTTCGGTAAACATGAAAACCAGTATGCGTCCTGGATTAGCTCCAAACGCCACTGTGAAGGACGACATAATTGGAAAATTTGACGTGGAGCAAATAAAAGTAATCATGTGCTGCAACCAATTAGGAACGTTTTCTGAACCAGCTTTCACCTTGGATTTAGTAAAGTAACAAAAACTAAGTCGTTCGTAGTGCAAAACCAAACTCCATCGTCAGTAAAATGTAAATGTTCCTGCGTGCGTGCTGCTGTATGAATGAGTTTTCAAAACTGAAGCAACTTTTCAGAAAATGGCAACCCGACTGACACTATTGTAGAGGAGACCCAACTGTGAAAAGTCAGGGCTTCGGCTGGATTCGAACCAGCGACAGAAACACCATGCCTCTACGCGGCAAAATCTATCTTGCTGAATGAACAACTGACCCTTTTCCTCTATAACGCAACTGAGGTCACAGTTGTTTGGTCAAGGAATTTACAAAACTTTCAAACATTTCCTACTGACGGCGTAGACGTCGTTGACCGAGTCCACGAGTGGGCGCACATTCTACGAAATTGTTTGTACAATGAGATTACCCGGTTTGGTTTTAAGTGTTTATAATTGCAACGGGAATATGACAAATACTGGTCTACACGCGAACATAAACATCGATGAAAACATGCCCGTCAGTGGGGAGTTACCATCGTAACCTCAAAATAATGGAAGATTTTTACACACCACTAATTCTTCTTGGTTGCAACAACTGGCTTCTTTATAGACTGCTTCTAGGTGTACAAATGCAGCATCGATGAATGTTAAGAAGATCGGACCATCTTCATAGATTGGATTTAAAAGCATTCTGTAAAAAGTACTACGGCGAAACATAAAAAATTGGCTTCACATTTAAGTCGAGCTACATGTAACACAACTTTTGCATTTTACAGTCATATGTAACTAGCACTGTGTTTTACTTTTCGATGCTTAGCCTTGACATTTTTGAAATTTAGAACTAAAACCTGAAAATTGATCGGTTCTGCTTCTTTTTAATGACTACTGTTTTTGATAACGACAACTCAGTGAATGGCGCCATTGAACCAAATTTGAGAGGCGACGTTGTTGTCAAGGTTTGGCTTTACATTATTGATCAAAAGCTCAAGAGCATTATATAGGCTACACATATGTCAGTTTGTCTCCATAAGAAACATTATAAAAATTTTGTCGTGACGCCGTTATTCAACCTACGAATGTTTGTCTCCAGTTGTACCAAAATACGTTTTATGATTATGTCTCACTAAGAGGAATCCGAAGCTTCTTTTAGTCAGAATGCATGCACAGGGGTGCCCAGCTTTATTTCGATTGTAAATTGTACGAAATTGCAATCAGGTAATAAAATCTCTACAGCCTCTACAATTTCTGCCTTAAATAGTTACTCAGATATCACGATCATAACACCGTTTCATTCATATTCTACGCCGCTAACCATCATCATCATCACCATTATAGTCTTTTTCATCATCATCAGAGTCGACAGTACATTATGGACTCACGCTGGTAATTAATTAACATGCAACTGTGAAGAAAAGTGTAAGTCTAGAAGCGAAGGGAGAGAACCTAACTACTAAACGCAACTATGCCAACGCGTGGATCATTCAACATCAATATGCCGGCATCTTGCAAACTAACGATTGAAAGTAAAGCGCTTCCAGCAAGACAACTTCCTCAAAGCTTTCACTGCCTCACCTCAGTAGGTATACCTGGTTCCACAGAAAAATCGGCCAAACGCTAATATTCACGCCGTTGAGCCCGATCAGTTGCCAATTTATCTAACGTTTCCAGCTATCGACTGTGTGGGTTGCGAGAGCTCAAGCTTGATGGCTGACGTCATTTTCCCTTGTTGGCTCTTCATCTATCTACCTCGTACCTTAAACTGGTTGTTCACGGCACCGACAGAACGCTCGGCGTGACTGGCAACTAACTGGCTTCCTTAGTACATGGCCTAACCATCTAAGTTTCCAAAAACTGAAATACCGAAGAAATAAAAACAATTTGCTTTGCACTTTAAACAAAACACCTGCTTCCTTATTTGCTCGTTGGTGTTACGCTAAACGATGAAACATTTGAGGGTGGTTCACGTCTATCACCCTGAGTGGCCAAGTTTTGCGGCCGTAAAGTAGCACAATCCTCACTGTCGCTTTATTTACGCGACCCATATACTTCACAGAGATGCCTCTTCTGTGCCAGAGATGTTCTAGATTGGTATATGCTGCCCAATCATTGAAAGCACGAACTTTCTGCTTCATTCTTTGTCACGCCGCCGCTGCTGTTTCACCTTCCAAGGTGTAGAAACCAGCCAATAACCTTCATGTGCTCATTTAAAAAAACATTGGATCTACCTGAACACTGTAGTAATATAGAAGCGCTTTTCCTTCTGAAGCTGGAAAGCACATTCCGAAGTAGTCAGAAAGGATGATTAGAAATTTTTCTACCAGTATCTCCACCCATATACAACTTTGAATTGCGTATACTGCTGGTTTCGATGTTAGCCGTAATGAGTATATTACTGACCTTTTAATAGTAGCCACCTTGAAAAATCGAAGTTTGTCTGTTTGCAATCAGACCGATTAATTCATCGTTTACACAGACTAGGGTTACTCTTAAAATCTTATAAATGGAACCAAACCTTTACTGTCTGATGCATGAAAAATTAGACTTCGAAACATTAAGGATTTTTTGATACGCTGCGCGACCTCCAACCGGTCGTCATTTAAAACAACTCGTGAATAAAATATCCGGTCTGAACCTACTTGAAGGATCGTCTGAACTAGTTTACGCTTTTTCGAGCTAAAAGAAATGATAGGTAAATCTTGTTTTAAGTATTCAGGATCTTCCACATGATTTACAATAAATATCACTAACATTTGATCGTAGTTTTCCAATTCGGACAGGACTGCAGGTGAGGCCTCTTAGAAAATTGCTACAACAGAGTTTTACTCTTGCTGCATACTATCACTGTTGCAAATCCTTGTACCCACCGGTCTCTGAACTCCAATGTAAGAGAAAAGGGAACATTGTCTAGTTGACCTCAGGTTGAAGCCTCGTTTCGGTGGCAGTCTAAGGAGAACATCACAATTTTTGGATAACGGCTAGCCGCTTTTGCAACTCTGTTCTGAGTATAAGCTGTTTTCAGCCAGCACTCATTTCGGGGATCGCGCTTGTCACTATCATATTTGGCGCCTCCTTCTCCGAATCAAGCTTGGTCCGATATAGTTCGCAAAGCTGTAAGTTACAAATGGCTTGGTCCGATTTAGGACTGTCGTTTTTTAGAGCACATACTTGGATTAGGATCATGTGTTGATAGGCTTTTTTTTATTCTCGCTTTTGCTGCGCAATGACCCCACCAACAACAACAGCCGGTTGCCGAGAAACTGGCTGTGCCATCGGTAAAGCGTAAGTGCAGAACCAGTGTAGAAAGCAGGCCTATCAGTTTTCAACCCGAAAGTCTTAGTAGCTGCTGGACAGAAATCTCACAGACCATTCAGGAAGCACGTAGCACGCGATACGGTGGTTAAAATGGTATACAAACATTAAATGTCAGACGCATTGTAACTCTTGGTGCTTCACAAAACAGGTTTAGGAGGGGTACCAATAGGAGGCCGAAGCGTAGCCTGATCGCCGATCGTGGACCCTTGTCAATGGATAATGCTAAGGAAGTGAAAACCGCTTTTTTCTATAGGGAATATCGGTAAACTGTACAGGCTTGTCCGTGCTACTGGTCCAGGGCGACTGCCTATCAATGAGACTATCAAGGAGGTTGGCGACACACTAATCCACAATGAACTCAGAAGGCTGAAGCGCCGGGCGGGACACTTTGAAGGTCAATTTAGCCGGTCTGTTGATCCTAGTGTGTTACCGTCGCTAACCTGTAAAGTAGCACCCTGGCTGGTAGATTTAGAAACACCTATCAAAACCGAGGCTCGCAATTGCATTTCGGTTCTAAAACGTAATAGGCCTGCTGGCCCAAATGATATCGTACCGGCACTTTTCAAAGTAGATGTTGGGGCGTTAGCAGAAGCCTTGACGCAGTTGTTTTAACTTGTATGGACTGCGCAGACCACCTCTCCGTGCTGGGTTCACTCGATAATAGTTCCCACGTTCAAGAAAGGAGTCCGGGGCTCTCGTAAACCGACTGAGGAATTAGCTTTACCTCAGGGGTTACTAGAGATTTGGTATATGTTATGATTCACTGACTCACTGAAGCTCGGAAGGTAAACATTTAGGAGAAACAGATAGGGTTTTGACCTAATCGAGGACATATTAACCAACTTTTCACCATTCGTCAAAGTCTGGAAAAGTGTCATATATACCGCAGAACAAAAGTTGCCGTATTTCTCGACTGTGGAGATCTGTTTTATTCTATGGATCATTCTACACTTTGGAAGTCGCTTAAATGCAGGAGTGTACCAAACAAGTATTTGAACATACTGTCGATGCTTTATCCCCATACTTCAGCTGTGGTTATGGTTTGCGGTGGGCTAATTGACAATTTCAGCACAATGCATATCAAGGTCGTCCACTTTCATAATTTTCATTTAATTTTATCGTAAACCAAGGTAAAGAAGACTGTCTGCAGCACTTTGAAGATGGCGGCATGGACCACCTACCGGGTGGAGGGTCGACTGATCCTGATTATTGTTGACTACAAGGTGTTGCCGCTTGACAACTTTCAAGCGACACAGATAAAGCTAGAAATTACTTTGCGTCCTGGTAGCTAAGTCGGAATGCTGTTTACAGCCTCACAGTGTGAAGTGCTACTGCAAGTTTGTTGTGACTGCGTAGATTTAATGTAAGGTATTGAAGTTAAGGATGTTTCTGATCAGACTTTGCACTCGGAAAGCCACATCAGCGATGGCGCTGAAGTAGTATTCACTAATCTGGGACACCTCTGATGACAGATATTTATCTCTCTGAAGCCCAGGAATCGGGTTTGTCGAACGACAGTGAGGACTGTTTTAATATCCTACAGCAAAATAAGGCCACTCACGGTAAAAGACATGAACCGTCCTCAGGTATCTGACAGCCGATGTTTACGTTCTATTGCTGTTGTCGGGTAGCACGAACGAGTAAGCAACGGAAAGATTAGGAAGCGGGTATTTGGTAGTGATTGTCAAATTCCTTTTTTTATTCAACTGTTACGTTTGTACAGACATTTGTTTATGTCATTTGCTACATATGTCATCTAGTCGTCTCCCACATCGAGTACTCTTTGCCGATATTACGGCCGGTTGGTAAAAGGCGTGAGGTGGTCAGATGATGACCTGGCGTAGAGAAATAGATTCGTTCGCTAAGGGGGTGGTCAATGTAGTTCGGGTTCGTCTCCTGAGCTCGAAATCTCGCGACCCACAAAGTTGCTGGCTAGAGACGTTAGGTGAGGTGGCGGCAAATCTGGCCCAGTGGAGTGGACATTGTCGTTGTTTGGTCCAGGTGCTTGTGAAATATGTGCTGACAGGGTCGTGAGGTAGTGAATGCCGTGAGGAAGCTGTCCTGCTGATGAGGCCTGAATATCATTTATGGCTCGGTTGTTTGTTAGCGATGTGTAAGCACATTGACGTTGGACGTCTGAACATGGATTTAGCGGTTTTTAGCAGTTCGGTCCCTCCCCCTTCTTTTCCCTTCTCTCTTCCCATCCACGGTTTGCCTCCTTCACGGTTTTGTTGCACTTTAGCATCACTGAGGACCATCGATGGAATGCTGTGATAATGATGATGATGTTTTGATTGGGACAGACATAATGACTTTTCTGTTTACTGCAATAGACAACCTCACCGCCAGGACGTTTTGGGTAATTGGAACTCATGGGTTTCACTTAAGTTGCTGAGTAAATATGCAAGTTGTTGATAAACTCTGAAGAGATCAAAACTGGATTCCGGTGGTTCTGCTCAAGAGGGACCGGCTGTATGTAGGTTTGGACGGGGAAACCGCGATCACATGTGAGTGATTTTAGATTTATGTTGGTCACGTGATACGCCATTGATGAGTCTTGGATGGTTTTGTTTTCAACTGAAAGTATTTTGTCACTAGACTGTCAAGAACAATACACACTAGAACAATACCGTTTTACTAAGCTATAACTATCGATTAAGGCTGTTGGTGTTCTTACATTTGGCACATGTCAAAAACTTAATTTCTCCTTAGGAGAGTTTCATTTTCAGGTTTGCCTTTTGCCTTTTTAACATGAACTGCTCAGACTTCCGTGTCGCAATAGAATGATTCCGCTCGTGTGCACATGAAGTCAGCCACTACTTCGACATGCGACGGAAGTGATCAGGAATAAATTTGATCTAATGTAACTATTAATGTATGGTCAGTACAAATTATCTTCCTAAAGGTCGGTTGGTTTTGTTTTGATTCGCAGACTATCGGAAATAGCGGAGTGTCTTCCAGGCATTCGAGTGAGTGAAGCATGCGTTACTATACCAGCTTTGTTTCTAATTCAGAGCGAGGAACAGAACTCTATAAAGTATGAAGATTTTATGAAAAATGTCATTGAGCTGTTCATCTCACGGGTAACCAGAAATGCTGTACCTATTCATAACTGTTTGCTCTAGTTGCTGTGACGTCCTCCAAATTGCATTCATTGTCGTAACTCCCGTCACTTGGATCATCGACGAGTTGGCAGTGCTGGCGTTTCGAAAGTTGTTTAACTTTTGTAATCTGTTCTGTTGTAAACAAACAATTCTGCACCCTGTATTAATTCACGGGTCCGAATGTTTTCATCGCGATCAAATGTCCCCCATGCCTATTGATCGTTTCACCCCCTTTTATAATCAAACTAGTTGAAATTTCAATCACTTCATTGTCATTAAATCGGTTGTTACTGATGTTTCCACACAGGAAGTTAAAAAGTTTGCGCAGCACCGTTTGACAGGGCAATTCCGGACCAAAACATATAAATTCAGTCCAATAAATGAACAGCTAGAAGCCAGACAGACACACGGCGACTCATGTTTTACAAGAGACACAAGTCACAACAATCACTCTGTAGAACTTAGGCCAAACATAAACTAACCCATATTGATCAGCAACTTAGAGCAATAGTTCAGTCGGTCATATCAACGCCGTTAACATGCTGAACATACGTATGCAGATTTGTACTTGTGACTGGAGTGTCTTACAATCAATCGGACTCAATTTATGTTGGCAAACTAACTATTAGATAAAGTGAATCATATTGTTTGTGACGCTGAAAACAGTTTAGGGGAACTGCCACATTTTCCCACATCTATTGCAACTCCGTTCTAAAGAACACCCACGGATCCATAATTGATAGAATATATTCAAACAAGCAAGTTGTGCTCGGTTTCTCTAGGCCACGCAAACAGTACGCTGTTCGAACCGGAATAATTTCCACAATTGCCACTTGAAATGCACGTGAATATTACCTGGAAGATTAAGACCACACATACGAGGAATATGCTGTGATGAAACAAGTGTGTGAATGCTAAATTTCTCGTCTATCACAAATCGTAAACGACCACAGAGGAATGAGTACATTCGACGGAGGTAATTTGCACAGCCCATTAATACTGCTCTGAAGCTCTTGTCAACGTGGAGGCTAATTCGATTCTGGTTACCACGTAGGCGTTTAAAAGTATCTTTGCGAACTCAGAATAATTTTAAACTGGTGCCCAATACCTACAACGCTTGGTATGCTCAGAAATAGACTAAAGTTCAGGTAACTGTCAATAGAAATTCCCAACTTTTGTCAGTCTCTACAACATTTAGTTTGATATAGAGGATGCAAATTTTGTCATGGATACTATAGTCGTATGCAGAAGTTGCTGAATACCCAAATTTACGATCAGGCAACTATGGTCTCAGGTCAAACGATCTATTAATGCGAGTATAAATGTGTGTTGGCAAAACAAAGCACCAGGTCTGAACCTCGGTTGCCGATTCTTTAGCAAAATGAGCTCAATATACGGTGGAGCAATCAGGAAACTTGACAACGACCGCAGTGATGACATACCATGTGAGTGACTCATCATAGTGATTTTGTGTTTTATCCTCGGTCCAAAACAAACGTTTGTTACAATTTGTCAAGGTAATTGCAATTGGACACCACCGTCCAATTTTGTGCATACAACAAAACAGTTTGTGACGTTGATACTTTCGTGGTAACAACCGAACTGTTTTTTAACTTTGGCCATTTTGTGAACAGTGGGGTTGAAGATCACCCGCCATTGGTTTTACAGACCTTTTCAGTCAACCTCTACAGAACGAAATTCTAGACTCTTGTTTCACTCTAGTTAGGACTCGTCAGTAGTATTTATCCTTGCCACGGCTGGAACTAGGACTTCGACCGTGGTTTCTTGAGACCACCGTGTTGACCACTATCCCAATGATTAGCGTATGTGAACTCTCAGCCATATGTAATTGTTTTCTGAGTTATAATTTTGTACACCTAATTCGCCTGCAGTAAACCAGAAGGGGTACAACGAGATCTATTCGAGTATAAATCATTTAACATCGGTATTCTATTCACACCCCAGTTACATTAGCCGTACCCACAGACTTACATAACAGAATCAGCGAAAGTTTTCGGCATGTTTAGTGCGAAGTGAACACAGTAGTTACTCTTAAGCCCCCACTGTTTACTTTGCATAATGCTGTCTAAATTTTTTAGAGGTATCACTTGCAATAAGCAGTCAGTGCAATTATTAACCCATTACAACCGAACCATTTATTTGAAAATTATGGCTAGGATGCCATTTTAACAGGGTGTTCATGTTAACATGTTAGGGTGACGAGGACATGGCTTATATGTTAGAACATTGATTCAATGACTCGCTTTACACACAGTCCTGGTTGGACCTAAGTGAGAACTTTCGGAGTTTGTTGGTGAGACATTAGAAACTAAACGGGCATACTTATGCGTCCAAGCTTGACCTGATGGTAGCCCTAAAAGAGGTGGTAAGTAACTTTTCACAATCTTGTCTGCAGTTTGTGAAACAGCATGTTTCAGCGATACACAGTTCTTTTGTGAAATATAAGCCTCACTTCACTGTGGAGCGCCATAACACTTATTTGATTGAAGTGTCTTTGGAGTCAGGAAACAATTTTGTCCCATCTTTTTCATAAAACATTTTGAAATCTCTAAATAAGATTGAGCTTTCCAATATGTGCCATTGGAATACACCTGCGCGTTTATCACTTCAGACACTTGTTCACCGAATTAACCGCGAGATGCAAACTACTGGTGTGTCTATTCAGGAGATGAAGTGGATCCGTTGATAATCCTTCACCCTTAGGACGTTCCCATCTAGCTGTTCGATTTTCAACATAGTCGAACACTTGATAATGTGTACTTCTGAAGTAAAGCGAAAGGGATGGAATCAAAACTCCGAATCTGCATTTTGCACAGCCCTTAATTCCACTGAAAAGAGGAAGGTGCAATTACTTCATGGCAAAATTCATCCACGATTGGAACACCACTTGGATTGGGCTGAAAGTTTTCTTAATTCATGAGAAGGAACGCGGAGCAAACAAGCTCGTTTTCGGTGCATCATCATTATGAGGGTGCTAGATAACATATAATTGAGGTGAACGATGTCAGTCAAAAATTTCTGATTCAACAGAACAGTCAGAACACGAAGACTGGTAGATGCAAGCATTTCGTATTGACTCATCAGTACCAAATTTACAACATGGATCGATTATTTTATAGCAAACAATTCAGGGGGTTGATAATCAATAGGCGGGTTAAGATAAGTCACTAGGTCCACGGAA
>LUCH01006612.1:6609-30069 GCA_013368495.1 Paragonimus heterotremus
TCTTCAACTGTTCATTTTCTCCATCCTCAGAAATATTTTTTCTGGCATGACCTTGAACCCGAAGCCAACGTTAACCTTTTAAAGCGAAAATTGATGTAAGTACTCAGAATTTTCTATCAAACATTGAAAATTTTGAGAACTATCGTTTTGGAGGCAAGTGCGCCGAATGATTCTTCATGAACCGAAATTTTCTTGTATTATTATGTCCGTTTTATGAATTTATTCCCATTATTGGTGTATTGTACAATTAACAATTATGTGTACGTTATCGGTTTCATGTTAAAATGTGTGTACTGATCACGCTCATCTGAGCGTGTTTTCTCACAGGTGCGTTGTGAAATATACCATTATTAGAATTCCTGCCTCCGTCCACCGGCGAAATATTGGTATCGTTTAATTCCATGGTCTCCATTATACAGTTACCTGAAGCTGTCCATAAGATGCTAGAAGCCAACTCATCTTCCCAGCTGGCTGCTATCACCTTTCCCACCCCATCTCAGTAAACAAATGACGGACTTGCTGCACAGATAACTGCACTCACAATGCAGATGCAGCAGATGATGAATCATATTTCTCGTCGGAGTCGGTCATCATCTAGTGTGCGTCCATTCAGCCACCGGCGATTACATACACCGAACAGGAATATATCATTTTTAGGTACCACCAAAACTTTGTTGAGCTTGCAAGGAAATGTAACCAGCCATGCTGTAGAGTATCGTTCTTCATACCTGTTATGTTCATTGTACATATTACACACTTGTCTATTGTTTGAATGATCACACACTTCGTTGGATAAGCTGGATTTGCTATAATAACCGTTTTATCCAGGGGGAGCGTTTTTCTAACTTATAGAGAACGTAGTGTGGTGGAATCTATTGTAGACAGTTATTGTGGACTACTAAGTTATGTTGTCGATTCACTTCTTGGTTTCACCACAATGCTATTTCGAATCCATCCCTTCGGGAAAGGCACTGGCCAGTCAGTAACGGCAACGACTGACGCTGGTTTAATTAAAACATGTCCCTCATTTTTCATATCAGATCAGTCTACTGGTGTCAGATTTCTCATCGACACCGGAGCCCAAGCGAGTGTAAGTCCACGGCGAGCGGAGAACATTTCCTCATATAATTCACCCGCCCTGCAGGGTGCTAATGGAAGCCAAGTAGCAACGTAGGTCACGCGCTCACTTACGCTGGATCTAGGATTACGACGCCAATTTCGTTGGATTTGCGTCATTGCAGACGTTCAGAATGCCATTATCGGCGCAGTCAGTTTACGGACTTCGCGTTGATGTGCAGCAAAAGAATCTTCGTTGCTAACAGTGCACGGTACACAGATCAAGATTGATTCCATGGGTCTGCGTTCCCTCATACCCAAGACTGCACCACGATTTTTGCGTCGTTCCAAAGTTTTCCAAAGCTCACAACTTCTTTGTGCGACCCATTGGAAGTTAAACACGAGGTTGTTCACCACATCAACACTACAGGCCGTCCTACTACCGCTCAATCACGCCGACCTCCGCCCGCAAAGCTGAAGGCTGCCAAAGCTGAATTTGATTACATGTTGCACGTTGGTGTTATCCGGCCATCAAACAGTTGTTTGTCAGCCCCATTGCACATGGTTCCTAAGATGTCAGGCGACTGGCGTCCATGCGGCGATTTCCGTGCACTCAACAGCGTTACAATCCCCGATCGTTACCCAACTTCCGATATTCATTACTTTTCTCCTACTTTCGATACCA
This sequence comes from Paragonimus heterotremus, assembly GCA_013368495.1. Taxonomy (NCBI): domain Eukaryota; kingdom Metazoa; phylum Platyhelminthes; class Trematoda; order Plagiorchiida; family Troglotrematidae; genus Paragonimus; species Paragonimus heterotremus. The sequence continues at coordinate 8,351 of LUCH01006612.1, forward strand.
AAACCGTCTTTTCCAAAAGGGACTTAGTGAGCGCTTATCATCATATTCCCGTGACCCCTGAGGATATTCCGAAAACGGCAATCACAACCCCGTTCGGTCTTTCTGAGTTTCTTAGAATGCCATGTGGTTTACGTAACATTGCCCAAACTTTTCATCGTTTTATTGACCAAGTTTTGATTTTGTTTATGTTCGTATTGTTGATGTGTTTATTGCTAGTCGGGATCATTGTGAACATGAACAACGCCTCCGCTTATTTTTAATTACTATTCATCCCTAAAAGTGTGTCATCGGTGTTGATTCACTGGGATTTTTAGGACACGTGATCGATTCCAAGGGCATCCGACAGCTGGACGGAAAAGTCACAGCGCTATAAGATTCTCCCCTTCCCGATTCAATTAAAAAACTCCAACGTTTAATCGGTATGATCAATTACTAACGTCGTTTCATGTCACATTGCTCACATATTTCATAACCGTCAACCGGACTCCTACGCGGATTAAAGAAAGGTTTCGTCCTCAATGATCAAGCGCTACATGCGTTTAACACCGGCAAAAAAGCACTTAGCGAAAACATTGCTTTGTCTCCCTTTAATACCTACCCCAATATCTGATTGTTTCTCTCAACCCATGCTTCAGCAAACGCAGCAGAATGTGTTCTCCAACGGCTTGTCAACAAGGAATTACAACCTCCCTCGTTTTTCTCTCAAAAGCTGTCCACTGAACAAGTTAATTATCGTACGCTTGGCAGAGAACTACTCGCGAAGTACCTGTCGATTTGGCATTTCCGGCACTTGTTGGAAGACCGAGCTTTCACTGTTCTGACAAATCACGAACCACCTGTCTACGTACTCAACTCCTCACCGGACAGACATTCTCCCGGTGAAATCCACCATCTTTATTTCATCGCACAATTTACAGCGGATATTCGTCACATTCCAGGATATGCCAACGTTATCGCCGACGCCCTTTCCAGATTACATATTAGTGCGGTTCTAACTTCATCGGATATAAGCCTGGATAAACTGGCAGAAACACAGCTGAACGATGAGAAACTATCTCATCCAGAGACATTCTCATCTCTCCGACTGTTCAATGTTCCACTTCTTCACTGTTATTCCACTGTCCTTTACGGGGTATCTACTCCCAACCCGCCACCGTTATTCCAATAATTTATCGTAGACCCCTGTTCGATATCCTACGCTCGCTCTCACACTCCGGAGTACGGGCCACTGTCAGACTCATCTCTCAACGTTACGTGGGGCCTAGTATGAACCAGGATGTACGCATCTGGGCAAAATCCTGTTTGCATTGCCAACGTAGCAAGATCTAACACCATGTTATCTCCCCACTTCGCCATTTCCCCACAACGAATTCTCGTTTCTGTCACATCCATTTAGACACTGTCGGTCTTCTGCCCCCCTCCGATGGAGCGACCTTTCTGCTCACCTGTGTTGATCGTTTTACTCGTTGGTCGATGGTTAGTCCCATGTCAGACACCACTAGTGTTACGGTTGTCAGTACGTTTCTGCTCCACTAGGTTGCTAACTTCTGTGTACCTTCAGTAGTCACTGCCGATGGAGGCGCACAGTTCCAATGCCAGGTCTTCCGTTATATTGCGTATATGCTTGGCTGTGAACACATCAAACGACCGCATATCACCCCTCTTCGAATGGTCCAGTGTAACTTTCCCATTGACAACAGAAAGCGTCAATAATCCCTTAATCTTCATGGCACAAATGGGCGGATTGCCTTCTACGTGCTCTTTCGAGTGTCAGGTCAACCATTTGGGAGACCTTGCAGTCACTCTGGCAGAATTAGTCTTTGGATCGAGTCTGCGACTGTCCGGTAAATTGTTCCAAGATTCACTCCACGTGCAACACCCTCGGAGACATATGGAGAACATTTGCTCAATCTTTGCGCGAAAGCATACATGGTCCCGTCGTATTCCCTGTGATATACACACATCCATTCACGTGTACATTTTTTATGATTTCTGTTTTTCACTTAATTTTGTTTAGTCAAGCTATCCCTTTGTGAGTTCCGTCCCGAAGCTACAATCACAACTCTCTCCGTGCCTCGCTAGCTTGACGTGCTTTCTTTGTACACTCAACCTTCCACAGTCGATACTAATACACAAGGGTCAAACGCTGAATCCTTGTTTTTCATTACCGTTAGTTATCGATAGTGAGCACAGACTGTGTATTATTTTGGTGGACCAGTTCCAACACATCGAGTCGTTAATCCAGTTCCATATTTTGCCCTGAATAGCTCGTTCCCAACGAAATTAGTTTTTTCCAGCAAGACAGAAGCTCCTAGTACGCAGTTGCTGGTTTCCCAGTTGTCGCGGAATACTACAACAACTATCTGCCAATAGTTTATACTTTCTTAAAAAATACCAAGTGTTGATATCGCGTAAATGTCTATTAAGAAACTATTGTATATACATTATTGAATAGTTCAATGGACTGTAAACGCCGGTAAGAAGCTGGAGCTTTGGAGGATTCCGTATCGCCATGCGTTGAATCACAAGGTCTTCAGCAATAGGCGAAAAAGTTGCAGTATCCGAACTAATGCAACAGATTTTGTTCAAGGCGAGCCTTGAAAATTTTTACAGAGCTAACAGGAGCAACACAATTTGGTAGAGCCTTCCAAGTCCTGCAAACTCGCAGTGAGGAGGACCTATTTCTTTATTCCCATCAGCTAAGTTGGACCCCTAGTTTTGGGATGGTGGCCCCTCAGTTTCATGCTATTTTCCCCGGTGAACAACAGCCGTCAAGGGTAGTTCGTCGAATTGTATGTGATCACACCACCTTTTTCCATTTAACGCGTGAGGTTCCGACTTTTCTCCTTATACACACAAAACCATTATGCAAGGGAACTTTGCGAAAGGAATACACGCTAAGAAACCTCGTAATGCCCCAGCAGTTCGCAAGGTTTGCAACTTTTTGACGTTTTCGAGCAATCGACAAGGTCCCGTCAAGGAGTCTCCCCAATCTTTGGCCGGATTTTGGAATTTTCCGTCCTTCCTCGCTCAAACTGAATTACTTCAATAATATCCCGAGGCAAATCATGTGAAATAACGGCTAAATCCTTTGAAGATGCGTTTGCACGTGTTTGCCCAGGAAGGAACCATTCGGAGTAAAAAGAAATGACGCCGGCAAGGCAAACGGTAGTGTTGATGTTGATCATAGAAACTACTACCCATTGAGCTAGCATTTTCAGTTCTGAGTAGGACGCGTAAACAAGTGTGATTGCAGATTTGAACTTCGGAATTGCTCTGGTAACTCAGGAAGCAAAGGCCCCTCACTTGGTTCGCAGCCGTGTGTTGAACTTGCTGTTAACGGAGGTACATAGATCCCTGGGCAACAATCGACCCTACATCTTCCCTCAACATTATCAAGGTGATACAAGGTGTCACTGATAATACGGAGCCTCAGGACTATACACTTTGCCGCATTTGGCGGTATTTTGTTTAACCAACGTCAATTACGTAACGTATCAAGATCTGATTGTGGATTAGATTCATCGGAAAGATCACGACTAACTCTTTAGCGATTTGCTTCGTCTGCGTACAGCAGACGTTGGGAAAAGAGTGCAATCGGTTTTCAAGTCTCGCGAATTGCTTGCTGCAGCACTGCACCTATGACTGTGTCCGATGTTTTCCCGGCGATGTTGATTGTTGCCTCCAGTTGTTGGTAATGCAACATGGCTGCAGAAGCAAGTGCCTTCTTTACCGTGGCGAAAGCGGTAGTGGCTTCGGGGGTTAGATGTAAAGTACGTTTATTACCCCGGAGTAGGTCAGTCAGGGGTTGCATAAGCTTGGCGCAGTTGGAAACAAATCGTCGATAGTAATTCACAAGTCCATTGAAGCGGTGGAGCTTGAGAATTGTGTCGGGAAGCTGACACGACCGGATAGCGTCGACCTTGGAATCGAGCGGTTTAATCCCTCCTGCCGAGATGCAGTGGCCTAGAAAATCCAACGAAGTTTGACCGAGTTCAGACTTAGCTCCGTTGACGGTAAGGCCATATGAAGCTAGACGTTGAAATAACGTCCGTAGATGGATGATATTCTCTTTCGGGGAAGAGCTAGTCACGAGGATGTCGTCCATGCATGCATAAGTGAAGTCCAATCCACGGGTGACTTCAGTAATCAGACGTTGGAACGTCTGTACAGCGTTACGATGACCGAAAGGCATGCGCACAAATTCGAACAACCTGAATGGAGTGATAAAAGCTGTCTTGGGTACATCCTGTTGTGCTGCCGCTATCTGGTAGTGGGCGCAAACGAGGTCGATCTTGCTGAAGATTGTCTCACCCGCAAGACTGGTAGTTAGATCGTGGATATGCGGCACAGGGTACTTATCTGGAACACTGGCGTTGTTTAATCCACGATAATCTCCGCAAGGACGCCAATCGCTTTCTGTCTTCTTTGGCACCATATGCAGAGGAGATGCTCATGGGTTGTCAGAGGGGCGGATTATACCTATATCCAGCATGTGTTAAAACTTCGCACGAGCGATGCACAGTTTGTCTGGTGCCAGTCTTCGGCGACGCTGGAAGACTGGTGCGTCTTTCGTTCTGATGTGGTGTACCACGTCCGTAACGACGGCGGTTAGCTCGTTAGATGGACGGGTCAGCTCCGGAAATTCACGCAATACTGCTCGGTATCGATCACCACCGCATGGTTCAGCGATCGGTGGGCTGAGAACAGTCGTCGGGGAAGTGGTCCCTATAGTGGCTATACTTGTCAGAGGATCTAGGAGTTTGTGATGGCCTGCGTCGACAACCAACCCAAGATGCTTCAAGAAATCCATTCCCAAAACTGCGTCTGGTACATCCGCAATAATGAACACCCAATGGAAACCGCGCCGTAGGCCCACATCCAACGTAAGGCAGCGTGTGCCAAAAGTGTGTATCGGGGTTCCATTGGCGGCTTGAAACTTGAAGGGCGTCGAACGATACGTATCTTCTTTCCTGGGCGTTATTACACTGACTTGAGCGCCGGTGTCTACTAGGAAACGCAACCTAGAATTTCTGTCTAGTATAAAAAATAGGCGACCAGGCGTGGGACTGCCAGCAACAGTTGTCGCCATTACTTGCTGGCACTCACGTTCCCCGAGACAGTTGGGAAGGTGCACGTCTTGATGCATTTCCGTGCCTTGGTCCCGAGTCTATGGTGATACCAGCAGTATCCTAGTCTAAAACGCGACCTGGAACGGCTACGTCCTCTGGAGGTTGGACGAGAGCGAGAAGCTTTGAGAGCTTGGATTTCTAGACAAAGTTCCTTCACTTTTGCTGTTAACTCGGCGGTTATGTTTTCTGTGTGCACTTCAACCTGATGCATTCTGCTAGGGAGATGTTCGATGACTAAGTTCGCTGATTTTGTTAAATCATCTAGGAAACTCGTCGACATGAATGGAAGAATAATAGCTTGCACAAAATCGAGCAGTCACTGCATCCAAATGTAAAGCATGAGTTTGTCATCGATCTTATGATTCTGTCCCACCTGCCTCAACTGCCGAAGCAACTGAGATGGAGTAGGTTCTCCTAACTGCAGATCGCTAAGGACCTGTTTAAGCCGTTTTTCCTCTGACACGACGACACGTTCTAAGAATGCGCACTTTAGTGCGTCGTAAGGGTTGTACTCAGGTGGTCTAACCACTAAATCTTTGACATAAGGTGCGACGGATATTGGCAATGAGGTAGCCAAGTATGTGAACTTGGTGGACTGGCTAGTGATGCGGGCTAACTGGAATTGCAGCTCTAGCTGCGCTAGCCAGTATTTTGAGTCGTCCGGGACATAATCAGAAACACGATAACTCAGGGCGCTTTCCCTCGCATCTACTTCGGCGAGCTCCGACTTGGGGACTGAAATATCTGACTGCATCATTCAAATATACACACAGGATTCTAAACAAATATAAGCGTTTAGGAACTAGTGGAATTAGAGCACGAAATTTACTGTTATATTTACAAATGTATAAAAGTATACAAACAGGAGAAAAAAATGAGCTTGATGTATATAAAAAGTTGCCATCAATAATGGAAAGCGGTAAAACTATTTAATGGAACGGGCTCACCAGTCTCGCGATGTTGACTCCGAGGTTCACACACCCAAGGTTTCCCCAGCCTTATATTAACATGGATCAGAGGTTCAAGTGAGAAAACGGTGAATCTGCAAACAAACTTTATTTATTTGTTTACTCACCATACACAAGCGGCGTCCAACGTAACAAATAAGGGCGTCAGGGAAATAGACGTGAGATAACATTCAGCACAACCGCGCAGCAGCCGCCAGGGAGGACGAATGTCAACAGAAATTCCAGTTGACCTTCAGGATTCAAACAAGTGTCAGCCTGGTTGGGCGGCGTTCCGAATGGTAGTAGCTAAAACACTGTTATCCTAGTTAATGCAGCCTACAATGGTGGAGATGGCGCACATTCTTTATATAGCTACGAGCAAAACTGCAATACTTACGCCAACACACTTACCTTAATGTTAGTGGTTTGTGGTAACTTTGCATCCACGAGGTGATGTGACCTGACGCGATGGCATTGGCAAGGCAACTCTCACGTCGCAGAGATTTTAGGATTTTAGGGACGTCGGAGGTTTTTGTGGAAGTAAACCAAACGAGATATTTTCACACGGTAAATGAGAAAATATGAGGTGATGACATGCACTTTGGTGAATAATATATGTGATATTTTTGGCGAGGGCTTCAGGGGATAATATTTTTCTGTTGAGTGGTAAAACACATGACTTTGCCAAGTGACTGTTATTGAATTTCGTGATAGATGGTCATTTGACAGTTCAGATTAACGTGGTTACCACGTGATAATGCAAACTCCGTACGATGTTTCGATGTCCCATTGCATTCTATAGCCGACGTCTGAACTATACTCCATATTTTATCACACATAAAGAAAGTTGGATGCTTAACAAAGGAAATCAATAATCCTACAAATTTCTTAATTTGCTTCAATTTTGGGTCTTGAAGAGGGTTATTTTAGTTTGAAGGAGCTGTTAGCGCTGCTTGTTCCGACGTACTTACCGCATAGTCATTAGTGACTGAGTAAATATTACTTGAGTCTGTGTTCGTGATGAAAATCTCTGAAGTTAGCAGGCTGAGGTAGCATTGTGGAACTATGGGGGACGGAGCTGGTATGGGTTGGGGGCGAAATAGAATTCACCAAGGAATCGTAACTTTGAAATGAATTCGTTGTGCCCACAGAAATGCTGCCTGCGTAGTAATGTGTTGCATGTAGATTGGCATATATTTTCGAAGGGATGTTCCTATTGGTAAGTCTATTGAAGGTGGAGTAAACAGTCATATATATCAAAGCTGGACTCTGGTTTAGTTTTTCAATGGAAAATGCTCCACGTGAGCGAATGTTTTGATCAAACAGAACTTCGCAATTTTGGGCTGGTAATAAATGCGTTCTTTTATCCGATGGTTGTGAGCTTAAGCCTTCGTGTCTGTATATTAGAGAGTCCCCAGAAAGTACATTACGGAAGCTGGTAGGGCACTGCTTTGAGGAGGGCCTAGATTCACGTAAACCAAACTAGCGGTTGTTGTTTCGATTCGACTGAGATTTGTTTAGAATCGAGTAATTAATGTGTTCTTGATTAGGCGGTGAGCAGGGTGTTGCCTTATTTAGGTTAGTCTCCGCGTTGAAAAATGACAAAACTTGACGGTTTACACTTTTCACGTGTTGAAAATGTCGAAGGGACCTCTTATGAATCCTTTTTGTGGAGTGATATAGTGAAGCTACATGGTCACTGTGACCCAACTCAACAGCTTCAAGCCTCCTCGTACAATGTTTCGAAACCCTCTGCAATGCATGCTTAAATGTATGTGTATTGCACACTAAGCGACTTTGATAACCTCCTTCACGGAGGAATCTCCGGCTTAATCGCTTGAATTCAAGCGATGCTTTCGACTCGATGACATTCAGATATCAGGTGAACGTGTCAAATACAGCTCGACACAAAATGATCTCAGTTGTGATGGGCAACACGGCGCTCACCGCATGATAAATGATTGCATCGACAGGAAATACGCATGCAAAGATCGTGACAACAACCCTGGAACCTGTGATGAACTGATCAGAACCATTATCAGTGAAGGCCAAAACTGTGCTACTGAAGCCAGTTACTGCGTTGACTTCAAATATAATGCCATTTGACAAAATACAACACGCTTTTGTAGTGTCTCGTTGATGAGTCTTTTTCAGTCAGGGTTAGCTCGAGCTAGTTATCACTAGCGATACAACGAAACTGTTTTGTGGCCATATTGCTCCGGAGTTTGACTGAAATTCGACAACAATTTTGGGCGTTTCCTAGCGGAGACGTATATCAGTGTGTGATGCCTGGTACACAATAGTAACTTATGACAATATCTTTTCAACGGTTTCCAGATGTGGCGTATTTGTTACATTGAACATGACTGCATTACTCAAACACCATATATCCGCTTGGTAATTTATTTCGCCCCTTTGATGGTGACCGCGCTTGTATCTTGATCATTACCCATAATTGGACTCTCAGGTACGTCGAAGCTGTATGATAATAGGACGAGATCTTCCCTTAGTGAAGCAAACGTGGCATCGTTGGCCTTCAGTTGAGCAAGCTTAGATGCCCTGTTGAACAAATCCGCCGCAACGTAGTTCACGGTGATCCTACTGTTTTTCGTTTGAGGGATGTTGGTGAAGGCCACCAGTTTATTTCCACCGCCTTTGACAACAAATCCTTTGGACGAGTTAGTTCATATTCTACGCCCATATTGTTTGCCTTTGAAAAGTCATTATCGGCGTTACAGCGCAAGGCAACAGCTTTAACATCATTTAAAGCAGTTACACTACTGGAATGAATCGCAAGGATTAGCAGGAATATGAATAATTTTCATGCAGTATTAGAATGTTATCGATAAACAAGCAGATTAGGAAATATACAGATGAACTTCGTGCCATTAGATTCCTGGCTTCGAACGTGGATGATGACATTTTTAGCTAATAAATTCACCGCCGTTGTTTACGTTTGTCGCATATCGGAGAACTTTATGAAGCCGGATGATCAGAGTATTTCAACTGGGAAATCAGCCCACGGCCTGATTATACGTAACGTAAACTCATTCAGTTTTACAGAACATATATTTTTCTGTAATATTCGGAACTAGGGAATTTGAATCGTTCAAGAAGTCGTACTCGGATTAAAACCTGCCAGGCAAGTAATAAGGATAAGACCTGGTGCTGGTTGCAGTAAGCAGATCATAGTCGGAGGACGAGGAGCCAAATTTTGTGATGTACAACAGTATTAAAGAAATCACACGCTATCATTGGCTGGTCGTGTTAGCGCACAAAAAATTTCAACCTGAATATTAATTGATGCAATACAGAACGAAGAAATTGGCGAATAACAGAAGACGTGACATGGAGACTGGTTGTCCAGTCCTGATGTAGTATCGTTAACGCTAAGTTCGGACTAGCCCACTGTTGGATCTACTATTGTGTCTGGCTTTGGATAAGCGGTAAATCGAGTGGATTTCTACCTCACATTCATAGTGAGTAAAACTAGTCGAGTGTTTGGTTATGTTAAGCATTCACTGTTCCTTCCGGCAGCTGAACAACGCCTTCATATACTGTGCGTACGACCCCCACTTAAGTACTACGCGTTCGTATATAGTCACTTGAGTTAGTCTGCTACGCTAACTCTGGGAAGTCTCCAACTTGCATTCACGGAAGATTTACTGGGTTACCCGTCTTCTTTGATCTACAGGGAACGCTGCTAGATGCTCAAACTGTGGCGATCAAAACTGAATGTTGCACACATATAATCTGGTTAATGATAATTAACTTTGTCGACTTTGCGATTCGCCTACTACATACTCGTAGAGCAGTCTCATGAAGATTGAGTCCACTTTGACAGCCCTTAAATTCCTTTGAAAAAACTGCGTTCAATTTTTCCATAGTGAAGTGTTTCTACGTGTGGAACAAACTCCAATAGATAATTAGAACCAGTAAGAACATACATCAATTTCAAATGGAGCTTAAAAGTCTCTCTGACACCAACAAACGCCGTGTCTACTTTGAAATTCTGCCTGCTTGAAGACGATATCCTTGAAAACGGACCTATTGACATCTGAGAGGAAACCCTGTTTTAACGGATACAACTCCACGTACACCCCGAACTGATCCAAGCGGTCAAATTCAACATTGGACGTATCTACCCTGATTAGGAATTTTATTATGACTACAACAGGATAGATCTTGTATATGGTTATTTGCGAAGCATGCGGCTGAATGAGGCAACTATAGTCAACACATGGTGACAATATACACACCACGTTAGTAATAAAAAAATCATCTTGGTACGCTCTTATTTCACAGTTAGATAAGCAGCTGTCTACAGTTATTGAGCACTATGCGAAAGCCGTGCACGTTAAAATTGTTTGAAATATGTACATATATAAAATAGTTAAAAGGGGCACACTGAGTCGTGAATGATTTATTTTAACTTTTTAACTGCACACCGGGATATACATATCCAAGTGTGGATTTAGAACGTCACAATAAGTCGATTACTACTCAGTGTGCACCGCTTTCAAATACTTTAGATACGTAAACGTTTACTTAGCTTGTTTGCCTCACGATAAGACACCAACATCGCATCAACATCCGTGTTTCTTCTTATTCCGGCACATCACTCAGCAATCATTTCGTGTTGTTACTCTTCCCATTCTGTATATCGGCCGTGTATACCAATTCGCCATCGGAAGTCGGGTGCAATCATATAATAAGAGAAGCTGTCGATCTCTCTTCAAGCGTCCTATGATAACGACTATTCGCTAGTGGTATGTTTTATTAACTAGCAAAAACTATAAATTTAGTAAAAAAACGCTTGGCTAGAAAATCAAATACACTGGTATTCGTCGTACTTGACGTGACCAACTTACGTTCTTCAATTTGTCGCATCATTTTGCTTCTCATCCATGGTTCTATTATTAGCTGTAACGCAGAAGAACCTTCCATTAATTTCAGACAATCAAAATCCTGTACCGGTTGGACAATGTGCGAGGCTTGTAGAACATTTTACTGTATTTTCTATTTCATAATTATCTCTGTTATTCACACTCCCCAGATCATTCAACTGCTCAACTTCAACCAAGTGAACCGAACGAATCGACAAGGAATAGTACAAATCTTACTTCCGTGGTCGCGAGCCCAGCGTTCTGAGTCTCGCGTCGATGTGTACTGAGTTCTGGAAAGTCAAAGACAAACGGAATCGACCACTTATTTAAGTACATTTCCGAAGTTCTCTGGCATTGGAATTATCTCCAATGTGACCTGAAAATAACTTGCGAACAACAGGACGGGTCGTATCTATAAAGTGTGTTTACTTCCATTCTCTTATTACACACTACTCATTCCTGATACGCTCATTGCATATATAAACTCTCCGTCCATTGTTTGAATCAACAGTCACTTCGTCCTCGAGTCCCTCGGCTTCTGCTTGCACGTGGTCGTTGATACTGGGAATCGACTTTGGCAACAGCCGACTCTAGTATACTAAAGGAACGGAGTCTGCTGGAATTTTTCTTTCATCCGAGAGGGACGTCCTCCAAACATATAGCGAACGTAGTGTGATGAAACCTATCGTTGACAGCTTCCGTGGATTGTTTTGTAACCTAGTCCATTCATTTCTTGTTTCCACTACACAACTGTTGAGCACTTGTTGATTTCCTTTTGATCGATCGCTTAAAGTTTTATTTTTTCTTTCCCGCACAGTCCTCGAAAAGACACTTCTCTTTCGTGATTCATTCAGTCCCTTTTCTTTGTGAGTGACTTCGTTTGCCCTGAAAACAGCTGAATCTGAACCAAATCCCACTGTCGTGGAAAAAGCAGTTTATGTTAAACTTCCTGAGTTCGCTAGTCATGATCCTAAGCTTTGATTTCCTCGATTCGAAGACCTAGTCGACATTATATTGATACGCTGACCGAAGTCCATGTATAATTCATGGTTCGCAACCTCACAAAGCAGGTCGCCACCGCAGTCGCTGAACTCAGCTACATTCGACCTAGTCTAAGCTTGTGTGACGCTTTAAAGTTTGTGATCACTGAACGGACTGCAGCATCCGATGAGCAGAATCGGCGAAACTTCTGGTAGGAGTAGATTTGGGCGACAGACCACCTTCGCGACTCTTCCGTCACCTGACACAAATTCAAAACAAACATCGGTTGAACGAACCAATTCTGCGTGAACTGTGACGCAAAAATCTGCTGGACGATATCCAAGGAGTATTGTCCATACTCAATAAGAAAAACAATTTCAAAACTCGTAAAGCTGGCTGACCAGGTATACGCGAGTTATGAGAGCCGTACAGTATCGCAAGTACACTTACCAGAGGTGTCGCCGAGCCACAGCAGGCAAAATGAACTGGAGGCATTGGAGCAACAATTTTTCGGCATGTCCGCACAGCCCTCTGCAATCACTGAATAGACGACAGCAAAATCGAGGGGCACGCCCTACCGCCGCCATTTCGGAAGCCGCTCACATAGAAGACTAATTGATCAAAACGTGTGTTGTTATCATCGTCGATTTGATTCTAAAGCGGCTTGTTGTCTCAGACCTCGTGGTTTTCTCCGGATGATGCCCATTTGAGAAACCCCGAGGCCAGACAGTAATGGTGACGGCTGTTCCTGGCTCGACAAACTGTCGCATATAATAATATATGTATTTCTGAACGCATTTGTGAGAAGCACGCTTGGGGGTGCGTGATCATGACAGATGATTACATGCGGTACAAAACAAAAGATGGATATGAAATAAGACGAAAATGAAACCTGGTGACAACTAAAGACGTAATCATAGGGAAAATGGTCACAGTCTACAACGTTCGATTAACACATAAGGAAAAAAGATAGTTCGTCTGTTCTACAGGTTTAGTTTCGTGTTCAACTGTCTTAAATTCCACCGGAGGGGGCAAACGCAACTTTCAATCAGTATCGTACACATTGCAGGCTGCTAATTGTTCAGCGATTCCAACATACGGTGAAAACCTACTCACTCTGAATCCCGGCCTTAAGCGTCAGCTTTCCTGGAGGTTTAAGGTGGCATATGTACAACATCCGATCTTTTGCGTTGACTTCGTTTCATTTTCTGGACCTATAGTATACGCTAGTAGTAAGAAATTAATCGATAACACGACCACCACGTGCATACAACGCAAGGCCACAGCAAAATTTCCAGTAGGCTACGATCACTTTTACCAGATAACGGCTTCGCAGCTATCCTTCGACAACTTTCACAACTTATTCATCCGTCTAATCTAACATCACCGCTCAAACGCGATGTTTCTCACCACATCGTCATCAAAGGTCCACCGATTTTCCCACGCCGCAGACGTTTGTCACACAAATCGCACCAGCTAAAGCTGGCCAGAGCAGGGTTCGAACAGCTCTTACGACTTGGCGTTATCCAGCCTTCAGGTAGCCCATGGTTCTCACTTCTTCACATGATTCCAAAAATTGACGGGTGGCTGGCGCTCAAGTGGTGATTACCGTACCCCTAGGAACGTCACCTTCTCAGATCAATACCCTATCCAACACATCCACGATTTCCCAATTTGGTTGAATGATAGGACTATGTTCCTCACGACAGACTTGGTTCGAGCTCACCATCACATTCCCGTGAAACCTGGGGATGTCTTAAATACCGCAATTACCACTCCATTTGGACTGTATAAATTCGTCCGCATGTCATTTGGTTTCCGGAATGTCGGACAGATTTTTCATGGTTTCATGGACCAAGTGCTTCGTGGTTTCGATTTTGTATACGTTTATACTGATGATGTTTTAGTCACGAGTTCAGACGTTCGACAGCGCGAGTAACATCTTCGAAAGCCGTTCGAACGGTTCGCCCGATACGGTGTGACGCCAGGCCCTATGGAGTGCATCTCCAGGGTTACCTCCACCCATTTTCCTGGACATCGAACCGACAGTCACGATATCCGATCTTTGCCGAAAAAAACAGTGTTATTATAGATTATCTACAACTACAGTCCCCAAAATGTCTCCGAAGCATCCCAAGTATTGTCGGTTATTATTGTTGTTTTACCACGCGGTGTTTAGAGCTATTAAAACCCCACATAAACATTTTGACGGTTGATCCCAAGCACGTTGTTTTATCTCCTTGAGCTAATAATAGTAATATATTTTCTCAGCGCATTCATGGGAAACACGCTCGGATGTGCACGATCATGAAAAGGCAACAAATGGAATTATAACAAGACAGACATGAAATCTGTTGACAAAAGAAGACGTAAACAGAGGAGGAGTATTCATAATTTACAACGTCTGACGTACACACAAAAAAAAGATAGTTCGCCTGCTCCATAGATTCGGTTCAAAAGATGACATATTATATTAATTTGTCTTTCACAAGGTAAGGTAAAGACGACCTTTCAAATATGGTATTGTCACTCCGGGAGATACGCGCAAATGCACCTTCGATGGATTTCGCCGTCACTCGACGTAACTTCAGTCGGAAAAAATGCTGAAATAATTTAGCTTTGGCTAGGAAAGGCGGGAAGTTCCGCAATCTGGTGAAGAATTATCCAGACTCCAGCGCGGGACCTCGTTAGCTGCCGAAGAACTTCAAAAAGCTGAAAATCTTGCTAATCGCTCGGTCAGTGTAGGGTTTCGGGCGCCTATGCAACGCAGAATATTTCGTTGCGTAACGGATGCTCGTGGGAATAAGAAAAAGAACGTAATGTCATTGTTTCAACGGGAGTGTTAGGTAATCATGTAATAAGGGAATCAACATAAATGTTCTGTTTTTGAACAAAATCTTTCTGCGATGTCGTTTCTTTTTTTCAAAAAAGTGTACAATATTGGCGAGTAACTGTTTTAATACCCCGCGGTAATTAAGTGACCACTGTTGTAGCACGACCGTTCCTTGAGTGATCTCTGAGCGTGCCCTGAGTGTCCTCTGATCGTTCCTTCAGTAATCCCTCAATGTTCAAGAGAGATATTCTGAAAAAACTCAGGGAACGGTCGGAGAAAATGTTCGTGCAGCCGCTTTAAACCATTTCATCAAACACCACACGTTTCTTATTTGTCTACGATGCTCGAATGCGTTAAACGTAAACCTATCCCCGCATATTTAGTACAACGCGTATTTCGATTGGGCGAGAAAAGTTGATGAGGCACATAGGAAAGAAACGTTATATTTCAAAAAATATTTACATCAACATTCGCATGACGTTGACGGAATCACGGTGCATAAATATCAGTGATGAGATCGTTGGCTTATTTGATTATTCGTAATCTGGCCTTCTGAATCTATCGCTGATTGGTTCCTTTCACGTCTGCTTATAATACGCCAGAATAGGCATTTTCATGACGGATCCTGCATTCTTCAAGTGAAAATCCGTTGTAATTGAACATATCAACAATCGTTGCAGATAAGTTTGAAGAGGCAATCGACACGCGGTTGTTCACTCGTTTCCCGTTGATAACTTGCGACGTCGTTGTTAAGTAACGTTCTCTGTACATTACGGGTACATTCTTCCACGGATGTACCACCAGCGCTTGTGAGAAAGATTGCCTGGAGGCTATGAATGTGAAAAATGGAACACACCGGCTGGTTGTAGACTTTGACTTCCCCCAACTTCATGTTCAGCAGATACATATCTCTTATGGATCGCATTGGGAAGCGCACAGGAAACGACGCGGATGTTAGTGGACCGCCAGCAGCATATTGGAATTGTATCAAATTTATTTTCGGCCGTAAGGCATGCAATTTCTCGCACATTTTGATGTTTTGGAGAGCGACGTTCCCCATTGCATCTGGTTGAACAGTGAATACTTTTATCATATGGACCTGCTTTCCAACTCTCTCATCTAATTTGCAATTTCTCTTTTGCGCGCTGCTTCATGGTGTGCAGCCAACGGACGAATGGTGGTCAAGCAAAGTGATAATCATACGAAGTGTTATCAGTGACATACCTAGAAGCAATACGGCTGGAGAAAGTTGGCAGATTCTCCACTGATCCAAATGGGCGCCGTTTTGGAGATGCCGCTTCATGCGACATATTCTCCAATAGAGGTGGCGGTGGAGAACAATCAATATCGACAGAATTAACAGTTGATTGTCGCGCTTTCTCAACTTCGCAAGTGAAATTGGAACGCAAAAATGCTTGTCTGCAATGGTTATACAACAAAATTTCACCTAACCTTTTGCGTTTGCCACGATCAGCTATAACATTGGTGGCGTCAGTCGATGGTATGTCTGATGATTGTTCCAAGATCCTTTGGTATTTATATGTCATGTGCGGGTCGTTCAGCAAATGTGGGAAAAATCGACGGAGCACACCTTTTTCGCGGTGCATCTCGACTTTGTACAGCCTTGGGTCAGTGGACTCTATCATGCCGCCCAACAACAACTCGTGATGCTTCGTGGATGTTATTCCTAGCCAAATTGTTGACCCCGGCTGCGTAATCCACAATTTGTTCGCTATCAGCACGCTCCCATACTCGCATTCGGCATTCTGATACATCTGAAAACAGGATTGTTAATTGCTGAAGGTGCTACATTAATTGTAAGGAAAAAGGTATGACATTCAATAAGAAATATCTTTCATGCACATTTCGATAAATGTAGGAGCGCAACCTCGTTGTGTTCTCACTAGAATACGCGCATTCAACGGCAACTCGGGCATTATTTCCCTTAAGTGATAGAGCATAATTCCGTGGCTGTCCTCTTCTCCTTGTTGGTAACAATGAGGTTGTTTTCTGAAACACTGATCGTAATAGTGTTTAATGACATGAGTACCTACCTGCACCCTGCCCTGTAGAAGGGTTTCCGATGATCACCGATGGGTTGACCACTGAAGTCGCAGTCCACAGAACGGAATCCCGGGACCTTTTATCTGCAAGCGAAAATTTTTCCACGGTCTCCACAAAACACGGGATTGTTTCCACGGAACTTTCGTCTACGTTGGTTACTTCTCATCACAGTAGTTAATTATCTAGAAAGTGTCGCAGGATGGGGGAGATCTGTCTGAACCTTACGAAGTGCGAAAGCTGTCCGTTTTTCGCAATGGCTTCCGGAACGTTCCTCACGAGCTGATTTAGCCAAATGGTACACTTGAGTACCTGAAAACCAGGCGGCTCATTTGACGCCTCATTGTTCATTTAATACGTAACGAATGAAACAGGATGGCTGAACTTATCCAATTGGCGCCTTAATAATTAATGTGTTATGGTTCGATTAAGCAAATTCGACACCAGTGATTAGGTGCGCCAACACGTTTTCCAACACAAAGACAGTTTTTATTAATTGTTACGAGCGGTTGCACGCGTAAGATTACATTAAACGAAATATTTTTACCATGTCACTGAGTGTTTCCCCTGGAACACTCAAAGCTCACTCAGGGAGCGGATGAGTGTTCCAGTGTGCTACAAGGGCGGCAGCTGCTACTAGAATGATTATCACATGATAATCAAATGGTCGCACTACTTTTTAACGTCAGTTTGCGTTATAGAGTCAATGATTGAGCAAAAACTATGTTTCATAACAAATAATGATCACTAGGTGGTTGACGAGGAGGGTTACGAGCAGGAAGGACAACACACGACAGGAATTGAGGTTTCAATGTTTTGTGATGTATTTTTGGATATCAGTTTGTTTTATAGGGTCAGTTTGTAAAGTAGTATATATATTTCATAGTACGCAACAGTTACTAATAGAAAATGGGGGAGTTCAGAGACAGGGGATCAAACGTACGATATGAATTGGGGTTATAATAAGATTTCATAAGGTGAACGAGGGAGATTTTTTTTAACACTTTATTGTGTAGAGTTTTTGTATGTTGGCCGAATAAACAGTCAGTACTGGCTGTCATTAGTCATATCCTGATTGATCACCAAGGTAAGCAGGTTATTACGAACCGGCACATATATGTGGAAAAGTGTATATGTGATGTATAGTCCTTCGCTTTTATTTTTTTATTCCATGCACAATTCTGTACGAGTAACGCACATGAACAAAATGATGCGGTTTCGTGAGTGCGTAATGAATCGAATACTAGATGGGGTGTAAATAAACGATGGATACGCAGTAAACAGTTACAGGCAAGATGTTTCAAATGGGACTCTGGTAGTAAGGGTGGGCGCATACGTTTATCCTGCTGACGGGTAAATATTCTTCGGACCACATTCAAAAAGGTCATCAGAATATACACAAATTTTTGGGATTGACATTATGTTAGATGGTGTGAGCAAGGTGTCCAGGCTCATTTGAAACTGCTGAATGCTGTTACTGGCCCTGATTTCAACCGGAAGTATATTCCAAATATATGAATATCTTACAATAAAGGAATTGGCTCGTATCTTTTTCTGACCTAACAGGGTTGGCAAATTTGAGCCCTTATTTCTGAGACCATAAGAGGAACTGTGTTGGAAATGGACGGTGAACGCTGTGGTTATACTGTCCGGGTTCATCAGCGTAGACAGAAGTGTAAGATTCAACTTTAGTCTGTGTAACCAAAGTGGATCAATACCAAATGGTCGACAGCGTCGACTATAGGTAAGCTGGGATGAATATCCTATTGAGCTTTTCGTAAATGAGCATTGAAGGTTTTCTAATACAAGCCTATCAGAATTGCGTAGATGGCAGCGAATAAAGGCGCAATACTAAAATTAAGTTCCAGCACATATTTTGTAAACAACCAGCCTTGTATCTGGTAGACTGAGTGTCTTTCGCTACAGCCTATTGTTTTTTTTGGATTGTGCTACCTGAAAGCCGACTTGTTCAGAGAAATTAAAGGAGTTTGAATACCATATTCCTAAATATAGACCAGATGTGGCGGTGTCAATATGATGACCATCTAGTAAGAAAGATCCCTTTGGTATTTGACAACTACAAGTGATAAGGTTTGACGCGTTTCCTGAGAACATCATGAGCCATGTCTTGCACCATGACTCCAATGGTGCAGGGTCGTGCCGTACATTTTGTAGACACAAGGCGAAATTGATGGGTTGGCGAAGTGTATAAACGGTCTAGGTATCGTCAGCAAACAGAAAGGGTTTGCCATGTTTGATAACATCGCATACGTCATTTATATACATAGTGAAAAGCAGTGGTCCCAGAACGCTTCCTTGAATCACCCCAATAGTCGCTGGTTTTTGTGTTGGGCAGTGCCATCAGATTTTGACAGTTTTGGTTCGGCCTTCAAGATATGCTGAAAGCTAGCTGTACAAGTGGTTTCTTCATGCCAAGGAATGCTTTTTCGATCAACAGGCGTTTACGGGGTACACGATCAAATGCCTTTTATTCAACAAGGATTATGATGATGCCCACATAATCTGCGTCGGCAGACATCGATATGCGGTACAAGAATTCCAACTGACGTGTCATGCAAGAACGCTTATTAAGGAAACGGTACCGCGAAAGTTTTATAAGGCTTTGTGACCTTCAGAGCTCAACAATGGGCACTTTTGCTATCTTTTCCTACCTTCTTGTGAAGATCGGTGTGTGGTTTATTGGACGACAGTTACTGACTTCCTGCCCTGGATTACTTTTACAACGAGGCATTATGATTGGCGATTTCAATTGGGGAGGGAATGTGCTGGATATAAGTGATAGCGTGAACAAATTTAATAAGAGCATGGGTACACCATCACCTCCCTGCTTGATAACCACTGGTGGATACCATCAGGTCCAAGGTGAATTGTGAGTCTAACGGTAGCCAGCTGTGATCGGACACTTTTATCATCAATAGAAATAATGCACAAAACCCTCGTTGTTTTTAGTAGAATAACAGATAATACTGTGCTTTCCACGCTGAACTTAGCAACAAAGGTGGGTTGAGGAGTTTAAATATTTCAACGGAATCATCAACAATCGTCTCATCTGTGAGAGTTATAACTTTTATAGAAGGGTCTCTCACGGAACTTCTTCGTCTCATCAGTTGCCTTAGTCTCATACTCCTTTGCTCACTGAGAAGGGCCAGATTTTCTTCGTTTGTATAAAGCATTTGCGTTCTGTATTCAAGGTTTTCTAGCATACTGCACATTTGCATTACTAGGGAGACGACCAATGTTCTTCTGTGCATCAACTTAAGTGATGTAAGTTTGACAGTCTCTTTTGCAGTTAGGATTATAACTTGCACATGAGAATCAACGCGTTTTGACTCTATAGTGTCCAGAATATCTAAATATACGCTGAAGTGCTTGATAAATAAATGTTGGAAGAGAGGCATCCTAATTTAAGGATTTTAGCAAGATGAAGAAGGTACTTCGAGTCATAGCTTTGATTGGACGGCAGAATACGGTTGTCGGTTCTATAAGTGTATTTAAGTCAAACTGACACTTGACGATATTATGGTCACTTCCTGGAAATAGTCCCAGGACGGATATCCCTAAAGACGAGACACCTGTGGTGAATATGAGATCCAGAATATGTTTCTGTCTGGGGGGCTTCGAAACATGTTGGTTCCATCCATTCAGTTGAATGCATGAAAGAAAATCAGCTTGCTTTCCAGGAGCTGTGAATGAGGTCCAGGAGATATCAGGCATGTTGACGTCACCACTATTAATTTGTATCCGCAGGACATGTTGAACACAGGGTTTATCATCTCTACAAGTTCGGCCATATCACTGCTCGTGACATTAGGTGGTCGGTGAATACATTCAACAAGTGGGTCGCGAGAACCTGTACAAACCATTAACCACAATGAGACCTCGATTTTATTAAGACTAGGCTCGTCAAGTGTAACTGCAGAAAATTGCTCTATTAGGTAAATAGTGCATCCACCGCCCCGTCCTGTGAGACGATCCCAACAAAATCGATTATACTACATGAGGCTTAGTTTTATGTCTGGATTATCAGGTAAACATCGCGTCTCAGCGACGAGAATGATAAGGGAATTAGACAGAAAGACATAGGATCTAAAGATGTGCATCTTGTTAATCAATAATCTCACGTGTATCAGCGATATGTTAACGGAATTCTTTCTGTCAGGCACAAAACTTAGGTTGCTCAAGAACTGCATGACAGATGGGGAGGTGAGTTGTAAAATATCATGTAGAGAAGTCCGGTCTAAGGGATGTAGTAATTTTACTTCATGTTTGAGTGGATGTCACAAAGATTTGACTCCACGACAGAAAGTGCTGGAAGAGTGCCATTGTGGTGGGATGACTGAGTGGGATGTGGAGAAGGGGGCCAGATGGTGGGGGGTATAATACTTGGCGATGCACCAAAAAAGAAGACGGTTGGCGGACATTTGTGCTAGTTAAATAATCGGGCGATGATGTGTTTATCGGAGAATATACGTTAGGAATTCGGTTACTGGTAGCATTCATGATTTGGGTGGAAGGATTTGGTATTGAGAAGCTATTAAGTAATGCGTGGAACGTGCGGAACTTACTATAGTTGTGAATCGACTTAAAAGTAGTGGAGGACAGACTATTCACTGTCACGGGCGAACCATTGTCTTTTGAAATGTGTTTCTCAGAACCGGATTGGTAGCGTGTGTGAGATATCGCCAATTTACCCCTATGTTGCAAGTCTAGAACATTGTTTTCTAGTACGCACCGTACAGATATCACTGCTGGTTTTGAGACTTGATCAGGCATTTTGGATTTGCGTCTGGCATGTACAGTCACTCCAGATATTGGAGGGAAATACTCATAATAAGAAGGAGGTGGATTTGCTTGTCCA
>LUCH01006613.1:0-21810 GCA_013368495.1 Paragonimus heterotremus
CAGAACTAGACTTAGGTCACGAAGTGTGCGAACAACTATGGGCGAAAATTTGAACCATGTAAGCGACATTATTCTGTTCAAAAAGATTCCATATTTGGAAATACCCGTCTTACGCCAAAGGAAGCATTCACAATTTTGCTACGCTGGGCGATCAGGAACAGCATAATATTCACGGCGTTCATGGTGATCTGGCCGGGGAACAGACAAAATAAAGCCGATTTACTATTTCTTATCCGAAGTCTTGTTCGAGTGAACCGATTATATTATTTAATCCTTTCGCTTCCAGCCGACCACCATAATAATCACGGGCGATTGCAAAGCCCACAGAGCTTTGGGTGAAACAGCTCCTTACGAGCACTGGGCGATCAATCATTCAAACAATTTCGTGGATCCTGAGAACATGATCCACTTGGAAAATATGGAAAATCTTTGGTCCTTTGCTAAGAGGCACTTTCATGCCATATCTAGATCAAACGAACGGCAGTTCGTCACACCTTCAGGAGATCATTCGGCGAAAACGAAATCCTTGAAATGTGATCGGCAAACTGCTGTTCACTTTGCTTCATACGAAAATTTTGTGAACTACACAATATACGTCGACATAGTAACACGCTTTCGTTATTCAGATTCATATGCCTTGCGCTGATAATGGTAACCGCTCCGTCCGTTTGATTTAAGCCACTCCCAACGTCTAATTATGTCGCATTTGTTCGCCTTAATAGTTGCTTCGCCCAGTTGACCTGAGCTTTGATCAACGCCTAATTATGCAGTATGTGTTCACACTAATATCTGTTCTGTCCAGTTCACTTAAGCTATGATCAGCGCACGAGTTATGCCCATCTGTACTCCATGCCCAGAAACGTATAGCTGCTCCGTCCATCTGTCCTACCTTATAAGTTACGTCATGCACGTCGGTGAACGAGTGAAGTTATCGGGGCCGAAAACGTGGGGATAGAATCTTGAATTAGGTAATTGATAAGTGTGGATAAATCTACAAACATCCTCCGCTTTTTCCCAGCACACAATATAGCCTTTGGTTTTTATGTGTTAAGGATGTCCCTTCGGATGGTTAAAACCGTGTATCGCATGAAGTTTTCATCATCATATCGTTCATCGCAACTGATATCAACAGGAAATCTGTGTAGGCACGTATGAAGGAACTCACTTTCTCCAGTTATATCAAGAGGATAGTCGTTCATTCGACCCGTGTGAAACCGGCACACTGCCAGCAGTCTGATCTAAGTCGACATCCGTTGTGGGCGATTTGCGAGACTTGCTCCTCATTATCACCGGGGAAGTGCGAACGACGGACGAAGTAGAGGGAACTGACAAAAATAAGGAGTCAAAACGTGCACTTACCAGGCGACTGAGGTTGAGACTGCTTGCCACCGAATGGACACTCGTTTGCCTGCCAGTTGGATACATATGGAGTAAAAAATTAGCTGATCGGCATCACAGCAATAACTGTCTATCTGTACGGGGTCACTGCGGCGCCCACACGGCACTCCTGTTTTAGGCCTCTCCACCCACCTCTGTTGCACACCGCTTGCAGCTGAGCCCATGGGGCAGTCGTATAAATGTAAGCCAATCTTTGCACGTCCCACTACCTTACTGGCAGAAGGAAAGCTGCGGGCCTACCAACCGTCGAATTGGCAAGTTGTACTCTGCCAGCCACCGCTCATGGATGGGTACGTGAACTCCGTAAATGGAAATGAAACAGGAAATGAAACAGGACCTCACCGTAGGGATAGAAATATTACCGAAACACCGACAGAATGTGTGTGCATAGCAGCCACAAGTGGAAGGTACATTCAAGTGTGCTCTCTATGTTATCCATGGCGAAAGCACCACCATCCTGTTGCACACGAAGCTGCCATGTTCGAGGTGACTACTAGAGAACCGCTTACCCTTCACTCAGATATTGTTTCCAAAGGGAGTCGTGGAGTCCGTCTCTTCTGGTGTTTTTAGACAAGCCGACTTGCAAATATGGTCATTCTGTGAAGAATGTTCTTCACGCACCAATCAACATCCACAACTTCACGACGGTCGCACCATAGGTCGCTTGTGTTTCGTACTCTCGCAGCAGCCACCCATTGTGGATCCATATTTTCTGAATGGCAACAACTTTGAAGTCTCTTGGGTGCGTCCGCTTCTTCAACCGTTCTCCAGCCTATTACTCGTTCGATTGCCAAAGTGGGCAACATCGCTTTGCGTATGCATGGCCCACTTCGGCTTGATTCACAGTCAATTACGCAACAAATAATTCAGAAACTTCCTATCCGTTCGGCCGATGATATACGAATCACGTTCGAGCCTACGGTAAGCAGTGTAAATTATTCCTCCTCACTGTCTGCTGTAACCATTCGGTGGAGGAGGAAACGACTGTGAAAAAAGTTTGTCTTTCAACAAATATGACGAACGAATTTTGCCCATATACATGCTCACGTACGGCATCACGTGCAGGAAAGTAACATAACGAGATGGTGTAGCCGAACACCACGTTTTGCCCCTTTTGCGCAACCACCTTATCCATGACAAACCTCCCCCATCATTTCTCGAGAAAATTCGGGAAGTCTACGCAGGGACGCACACTTCTTACCACGAAGGTACCCCTATATCACGGGTCAGCCATGTCCCACACCGTCTGTTGCGAGGAACTGATATAACTTCCAGCTCCGAAAGTATGAAGAAATATACATTGATGTACTTGTGCCTGTTTATCCTGTGGGTGGCATTTACATTCACAACAAGCGAAAACGTCGGAAAAGTTCGACTCGCGTTCGCCGGGCAAGGCAGTTACGTATATATCTGTAGCCGCTATCACGCATAGTGCGCACGACACCTGTCGCACGAACCACCGGCAGCGCTTCATCCTAAGATGGAAATCATGCGACAGACGATTGAGAGGGTGATTGTGCTCCAACTCGAAAGAGCTCGCAACCAGACAGGCACCTCGTCGGATCACATGAAGTCGTGATTTGCAACATGTGTTGCGAAAACTGATTTGTAAAGATTACCAACAGTTAACCCACTAGACGCGTCGCATACACTCCTACGACTTTCATACTCTGTACAACGGCAAGAAATGTGCACGGTTTTCTGGAGATCATATCATCTTACCTTATCGCACTTCAAAGCAGTTTTCCACCTACGGCTCGTCCTTCGAAACTAAATAGCGCCTACCTCGTCCACGTACCTCTGAATATACTCCTGAAACTGTGAGAGAGTGCACAATTCGTTATCTTTAAACGTTGCCGTCAAACTCACAATATAATCCATCTCTTACAAATAAAGGATAAACAACTGACAACAGAATAACAAAAATGACAGGCATGAAGAAATTAACTGGAAACAATCCCAGCATTCTTGTGTTAACACTGCCACACGCAATCGACCAAAACGGCGGCGGCCATAACGACTTTTGGAAGACAATTACGATGAGGGTTTTTAATTAACGGTCAATTGAAACAAAGGTCTATGAGTCCAAGACGCGGATTTCGACGGTTCCCATTTCTGCATCAGATACCGGGCCATTCAAACGGTGTTTCGGAAGAAAATAATTTTCCGGAACACGACAGCTCAGAAACTCACGGTCTACGGCTAGCGTTCATGGAACATTTACCCCCTGACGATAGTCTTCAGCTTTGGTTTGCATTTGCCGACGGTTGAATTTCGTGCACAGAGCTCACTTGGCTGTAAGTTGTATAATCTGCTGACCGTTGCTTATTTATGTACGAAATCCGTTTTATCCAAGTAAACCTTCAAAGTTCCATCTTGTTCTGCCTTGCATCAAGAAGTTCACAGCTGCCCCAATAAACTGCATATAGCCTTAATCCTGACAGGTTCTAAAGTATGTATCTGTGGAGTCAGAAATGAAAGACAGAATTCCAGGATAAACGGAAGTTTGTAAAGTGATCATATGAAGTATGACGAACAATGGAATGTGATTTTCTGACCAATCTTTTTGTAAGATCATTTTGTTAGTTAACAAAATATATATCACTAACAAGTAGCTTTCACCGTATAATGAAGAAAAGAGTTCGATTAGCACCCTTTTCTGGTTAATTATAATAGCTAAATTTTGATGTTGGTTTGGAGTACGTGGCCAATATATAGAATGGAAAGAATGTTTCAACAACAAGTTAAGATTGCCGGGCAATCTATTAGGATAGTGAGGATTACGGGTGGTAACGCGGATTTTTTATATAATCAAATGCGATGAACATGCTAAGCATATATATTTTTTCAAACAGTTTTAGGGCGCACAGCTTTCACATGGCGTACAATAACCACACAGCTGGTTATCGTTATACATAAAGTTAGAGCGTACCAGGGGGAGTTGGTTACTACCAACAAAGTGTCCTTATTAATCCACCATGTGTTGACTATATACATTTTGTTGTTTAGGTGCGAGTTTTCGACATAACTATGTGCAAGATCTATCGTGCTAGAGTCATTACTAAGCTTCGAAACCTAGATAAATACTTCCAATGGTTAAATTTACATCTTTGATCGTTTTGGATTGTACGTGACGTTGTGATATGCGACACAGGTTTGCGTCTCAGAAGGTATTGCGTCCGTTTTCAAAGATATCGTCTTCAGGCAGGTAGAGTTTGAAAGTGGATCTGGCGTTCGTCAATTTCAAGAAAGTTTCTTGGCTTCGTTTGAATTCATGTATATTCTTACTGGCTCCAATCGCACGTGAAGGTTTGTCCTAAATGTAGGAATACTTCACTAGGAAGAAACCTGAACGCAGTTTTTACCGGATTTAAAAGCTGTCAGAGCAGAGTCTTTGTGCCAGAGGTTGTACTTCCAGCTATGTTGTAGGCGAATCGCAAAGTCGACAGTGAATTTGTTGCCATAAACCAGGTTATATATTGGTGCAACGTTCAACTTGGGACGCCACAGCCAAAGAGAATCCAGTGCAAGCGTCTGACAGCGCTCCCTGCAGTTGAGAGATGACGGATAATCCACAAAATCTTTCGTAAATGAACGTTGGAGACTTTCCATAGTTAGCCGACCATACTTGCGCAGGTGACTTTATAAGAACGTGCGGTGCTCAAGTTATGGTCGTGTGCACAGAATATCAAGGTGAAGTCGAGCTGCAGGAGGGAAAAATGTATCCAATCGTTTGTCTAATATGGCTTCTAGGAGGGGTATATGCTCTGCGAAGTTTAATGAGTTCGAGTAACGTATACCCACTTCGCGGACTGAGTTGGTGGTTGAAATAACATGACCATCCAGTTTTATATTCTTCTGGTTTAGAACAACCGTGTCCAGCGATAGTTGATTTATTGGCTAAGAATTTCATCAGCCAAGTTTGACACCAAGACCCTAATGACATGAAATCCTTCGGTATATTTCCTCGATAAGAACTGAGATCGCCAGGAGGAAAAGTGCAGATAAGCTTGATGTCACCAACAAATAGGAATAGTTGTCCGCGCTTGATAACTTAACATACATCTTTTATATACGTAGGAAAGAGTAGTGGTCACAGGACGCTTTCTGGAATCACTCCACTGTTGACTGGTCTGGGCGTTGAGCTGTTATCTCCTACTTTCACTGTATGTGTGCGGTCTACGAGGAATGAGAAAACCAGCTAAGCAGTGGATCACGTATAGCACAAAGTGTCATTTTGATCAAAAGACGCTTATGAGGCACACGATCAAAAGCTCTTTGCGTATCCAAAAGTTTAGTAATAATAATTACATTCCATGAATCAGCCGATTTTGTGACATGGCTAAAAATTCCATCTGAAGAATCCATGTTGGGAGTCGTTTATAAGGTTTTGTGATGATAAGAATTCAACCATGTGACCTTGTATCGTCATTTCCAACACCCCAGAACAAGTTGAAGTATCGTTAGGGGGACATTTATCGCTGACCCTTGGTCACCAGCCAATTTTATGGCGGAGCCTAATTACAGAATTTTTCCACTGGGGATGGAAGGAGCCTAGTGTTGAAGAACGTGTATAAATATCAGGTATGAGTACAGGAATGTCCTCCCCTCTGTGGTTGAGAACAAAAGGACAGAGACCGTCAGGTCCGGGAAGATAATTAGGTCTGGTAATGGTTAACTGAGAGTGTATTTTCAGTGCGTCGACGGAAACGTGGCTTAGGAACGCACTCGTGGTTGCAGGGAGGGGCTTAAGAAATATACTTCCCTCGGTGTTGGAGGGAGCAGTAAAATATGAATTCGAGACCCCACTGATTGTAACAGGTTCATCTACGGTGGTTTTGTTCTGTAGCGTTACTACTGAGATAGTAGGGTCTCTCTCATAGTTTCTGCTTCTCATCAAATCTGAGCACCTATTTTCGCCGTTCAGCGCACGTTTCCCCCATTAAGGTGGAGCAGTTCGGTTTGATATTCTACAAGGTTAAACCTTATCATAATAGGGGAGAAATCATGTTTTTCGGTGGCATGATTTAAGACTTTTAAACTCACCTCGCTCATTTGAAGTGAGATCCCTGCCTTTACGGCACACATTACGGGGTTAATATGCTCATGCGAAACCTGAAACATTCATCAAAAACTTTGGTTGCAGCACCGGGTTCAGAGGTCATAAGAATGTGTTCCACTCCAAGGATCTTAACAGAGTGGTGGACATGTTCCAGTCGATGAATTTAATTTCGCAGTAATATGTGGCGTTCGACATTTTTACAGTTTTAACGTTGGAAGTGGAGTTGACCGTGCTGTGATCACTCCCTGAAAACCTCTCCAAGATGGACACAATAGCAGAAGTGATACCTATGGTAAAATGAGATCTAAAATGGGGTCTAGTGTGGTAGGTGCTAAATCGTGCAGGTGCCATCCGTTTACTTGGACGCCTGCGAGACACTCTGCTCGGTTTGTAGGGGTCGTTAGAAAGGTCTGAGAAGTATTGGGCACGTTGAACTCTCCGCCAATTATTTTATACTGTGAAAGCATGGTTCATGTGTAACTCAGTCCATTGATAAGTCTTGTCGTGTCGTTACGAGTGGCGTTAGGTGATCTGTGGGCGCATCTCGAGAGTAACTCACGGGATCCAGTTGATACGATCCGCTACAGTGATCCGTCAGTCATATCAAGTCAAGGGGCTTTAAGCATTGTTGCGGATTATTGCCCCATTAGGTGAATCAAGCATTCTCCACCACATCCGTGTAACGTAGTTGTATGTCCGAAGTCTCAGGGGTAAACCAGGATTCAGTGACCAGAATAATGCAACAATTAAATTGGAAGATAAAAGATTTAAAAATAGGCATCTTACCAGTGAGCGTGCATCCAAAAGCAACAAACTTAGTGCTATCCTCTCAATCGACGCTATTTTTAGACCTTCAAAAAGATCTAAAGCAGGAGGTTTTTGCTATTCAAAGACTGGTGACGGTGCTTGGTCGGATTCCGTTATATTGAGGTCATCAATGACTGATGGGGCTTTGCCTGCGTCTGAATCCATGAAAGAAAGTGTTTGGAAGTGTTAGAAAGTTATGGTGGGTTAGCGAAGCTACGAGTGGTGGACTGGGCAGGTGAGGTTCGAACGGCACTTGAACCGCTAAAAAAGGGTAAAGTTAACATTGATCAGTCATACCTACATGCACACTGTCAGCAAAGAGATCGCCGATTGCATTCAAGTAATCATTCATAGTGTACTGCCTATTTGCACTAAAAGGGATGTTAGGCGCAGGGCAAACAACTCTGGTTGTAATGATGGGGTTCTGGTTAGGCTCTGCATTAAAAGATGCTTTTGTTGTTATTGTTAGACAGAGGCCTGAATTTCGAAGTTGGTGATAGATACATCCTTGCTCACTGGGTGCGGATTTAGGTTTTCCCGCTCATTTTTCTCTAATGGCGCCCAGGACGTAAACACAAGCGGCCCATGGGATAGCCAGTTGGGGAGGGTTTGTTGCCACCGGTGTTCCACTGGTGGTCGGCTTTTGGAATCCTTTGGGATGCGGTTAAAGTTGGTATATCGGCGTGTGTTTGACTGGTAGATAGGCGGGGTCCCGTTTTGCCTGACTCAGGAGCCGCGCAGACAGGCTACAATGTAGGTGATCCACTTGATTCACCATGGGCACACTTATTTACTTGCCTCTGTTTGCTGGTTTACTACTCCACAGGGACCGCCCGCACGTTAGACAGGTTATTAGAACTGCCAAGATCCACTCAGATTAATCAAGTCAGAGACTAGGTTATCCTCCGTTGTGTTATTGGTGTTTACAGGAGGATCGCTGGCACCCTCATTTTTGATGCAGCAAGTCGAAACGTCGAAACGTCCTGAGCCACATGCTTCAAGACGATAGTGTTGCACAATAAAAGATTTTGGCGTTCTATCCTTCATAATTCCTATTAGCATAGGGGAGGTTTAGGATTGATAATATCCTGGCATCGGCTGAACTTTTTCGTAATGGTTTCGCTCTGGAATTTAAACAAAAGCACGCAGCAGATCTTTTGAGTCCTCCTACGAAGATGTGTGCAAGTTTATGCTGTTGGCTCTATGTTAATAATCCTAGAGAGTGGCTTTTTAATGCCATCCGAGTGAAGTTTATCTAGCACAGTGAATACGACGGCACTGTTTGAGCAACGCATCCCTTCTATGATTTCTGTTGTCAACGTGTTGAGAAAGTTGCTTGCGTTCTGTATATTACCCATATTCCGACTTCTCAGTACTTTGAAAGTGTAAGATAAAGAAACAAAACTTCTCGTTAGATAATCAAAAGTAGCACAGCCTTTTGGTAGCGCAGATTCCAGCTTTAATATCTTACCGAATAAATCCGCCAGCACATTGTTTAGGGGAAATAACAGTCCTTGGTTTGAAAGCTGCTGGTATAGTGGACTAATCGATCAGCTGATAAAAATGACCGAAAATATAATAGTATCACAGAAAAGTCGTAACGGCGACGGATAGGATCAAGGGCAGACGCACAAATTGAACGGAAAATGCATCGGTAAAAACAGGAACGACTCACTGATAAGTCAAGGTCCGTTAGATTGAATAGACCACCACAAAAAAGAAAAACAGCGCTAGAGATGAGATCCGTTGAACGACCGATAGATAATTCCACAAACAACGTGCTATAATAAAATTTGCGCGTTGATAGATCAGCTAATACGCGGTGCTAATATATCTCACCTTTCAACCACTTTACCGGCCCAAAATTCACACGAATGAAGAAGACAGAGATAACGTGCGGTATCCACCTTTTATTCGTGTTGATGATTCAGTTTCACATTGATTTCTCATGGTTTCCATCAAGCGTACAACTGAGGGCAACAAAACGTTGTATACAAAATGTACAAGAACGAATTATGAAATATAACCGACTTGTGGACACTGCGCTGGCAGGGACAAACTTTTTATTCCCACTTCTTCTAACGGCAGCATCGCTGGAAGAGCAAGCGTGAGTTTTAGGTTTAGAGCATTTGCCTAAATGACGACCAATCTCCACTGGAGCTAAAACGGGTGGTTCTGACGCCGGTCGACCTTGCTTTACGACCGACTTTGGTCACCATAATTCGTAATATGAGAAAATTTTTAGACAGACGTGGACGTAGTCATAATGTAAGTTGACTATACGGAATCGAAAGTGTCGGAAATAACAATTATATGAGAAAGTTCGGGTGATATATGCACGCAGCAGTCAAAAGCGTCGGTTCGTTCCTATACAAAGATGTCGGAAAATTCCATTAAATGAACGTTTCATCACGATTAAGTGAAGTGGTGTAAATAATCTCGTTTGAAAACACGTAAAGCATGACACATTTTATCATTATGCAAATGGACATTTATTTTTTCTCCTTTTATGTTGATATTTGCAGTTCCATAGCGCAAAATTCATATTTATCTACTGTTGATCGGTAAGCATATTCTGGTATCAGATACGGCAACGTATCTATCCACCAACCAGTCAGAAAATTCACCGTTCGATTTTTTTCGGGAACTGAAGGGAACCGGCTCCCATCAGTTACCCTTTACGAACCGCGCTCGGTGAGTTGTCTACTTTGTTGTGCAGGCACGTTCTCTGTTAAGTTTTCGAAAACTTTTCACACCCGAAGTAAAAAGCAATCATTTTGCGTAATTATCCAACTAGTACCGCACTACATCCAGTCCCTGTGAGCGCCTTCTTGTTAACCGTCTCATAGATAAATTATAATTTCTGCCGTGGAGTATTGAGAAGGGCATTTATTGGATCACCAAACTACGCGCAATTCAGTTGAGGCTTGAATTGTCACAGGGCAGTTCAATACTACTCGGATTTCTCAACATTTGCCCCGAGTACACTGCTCTTCATCAAGGACGGTTGACGACAAGCTTCTGTCATTAAAATCGGGCATTCTTCGCTGACGACGGAATCCAACACTGCGGAAGTAGTCAAGGGCTTCGATGATTTTAGTTTTGTCGGAGCTGTTCGTGTTTATCAAGATCAGTAGTGTGACGCAGGACGACTGATCGCTTTTTCGCCAGCAGAGGTTTCAGTGATATCTCATGAACCATTGATACTTTTTGGATGAGAACCGGTTGCACCGTCACACCTATGGTGCGTTCCCCTTTTTATTAAATTTAAGTCTTCCTCTTCAAAGTTTGCAAACGACTCGTTTGCCCTAAATTTTTAACTGTTTCTGAGAACCTTCGGAACGGTAGGGTCCCGCCTGAACCGAGTGTCGTTGACCAGGCGGGGATTTGACCCATGGGGTAGCGACAGGGTAGAGGGCGGTCTCACCGTAGAAGATATAGAATGTGTACAAATCCAAGACCGTTTTTTTCGGTCGGCTTAAACGTGCTGGGATGGACGTTTTTAGCTAGGATTATGGTGACATCTTGGTAGAAGAGCTGACCTTAAAAGCAGAAGAGTTCTAAATGAGACGTAGACTATTCGATCCCAACAAAAACGCCGTGATCCTGTAGTCTCCGAACCCATCTCAGCAGCCTGAACTTCAGTTGCTGCCACGTCCACTGACAGTATCATTCCTTCTATTCAACACCGCACTTCGAAAAGCACCCCTCTAGTCTGGACCCTGTTAAGTCGATGTAACGGGCTCCCAGTGTCGATGTTGCTAGGGTCTGTTGCATCATTTTTGGGATTGCTGCGCATGAAGGGTGACCATATATCTTATTATTTTCTCTAAAAATAAACTGTATTAATGATCTCTATCCTTACACCAGCTACTGCAGCCCTTTCCCTTACTGTTATTTATTCGGAGCCCTGCATATTTCTGAATGTCATGATAAGACATTCTTATTCCATATTTTTCCTGAGTAGCCTATAATTCTTATAATTTATTGATGCACAAACAACCGTTTTGCCCCGACCTAATCTATGACCATATGTTTGAGTGAACCCAATTCCGTTTTATCGTCTCTCATTACTGAGCGGTATTTAGTTTTGAAATTTGTTGTGCGGGCGCTTTCCTTATTCCATTTCTGAGAATTTTTTACGTTCGAGGAGGGAGATCTAAGTTTTATGTACGGTGATTCAATTAGCACCGTATTAAATCCAGCTTTTAAGGGCGCCTTCGCATTAACCGTTTCAAAGATGGATTATCTTCTCTCTCGTTGGATGTTGAGAAAGGTATTTTGGATCGAATGATTACGCAAAACTGTGTGTTAACTTGAGTCGTCAGCGAAAGATTCCATACCCAGACCGTTTAGTCTTAAGGCCAGTCATTCAAAATTTGAGGTGGACAGTTTCGATGGATCCTCAAAAGGCTATTTTACTTTTGTCAGAAATTTTGAAGGCATCGCGGCAGACATATTGATTGACGAAGGACCGTTGGCAAATGACCCAGTACTATTATTATGCTAGCGGTAGGACCCTCACCGATAAAAGACCCTGAAATTCGAAATATTCACAGCAGACTGTTCTTCATGGGACAGTTAACCTGAACATGTTGCGATGACTCAATCAGTCGTCCGTTTTTTCTTCGACTTTCTTCTTTAGCATCACGGAAGCACTTCGGTCTATCTTTGTTTTTCATTTTGCGACTCGTTTTCCGACCACGCGTAATACAGTATTCGGACGCGGGTTGTTACTGTTGGTATTCAGTTCAAATTAATTACGGTTATCAAGACCACTCACCAAAGATAGGTTGATTCAGCTCAGATCGGGGAAGTCTGTTTGTCAGATTGAATGCATATTCTGGGTGTGTGGTGACTGTTCGGTGTAAAGTAGAAAACTGGTGATCAAGCTCCTTGCCTGCATTTATTCTTTGTTCTTCGTTCATTCTTCTTCTTACATTTGGAACTCTTTTGGTAATACATTCAAACCTCTCCTGCGAAGAGTGAGTCAGCCGCCGAATTGCGCGCGATGGATTTTTCTCCAGATAAACATTAATTTCGATACCTTTTTCGGGTTTGATGACGCCTACTCGTCAGATCTTGGTCACACGCGATTAGTCACTCTCTCTTATTTTCAGAGGTGGGCCCTTATTTATCAGTATCATTTGCTCTACTTATTCCTTGTCGCGTCGATATTACTAGCCCAGTCAAAGTTGGTCGTTTTTGTGGTGCGTCTGTCTTGGGCTTTAAAGACGTGGCGGATTCATTATTGGGGTTCGATGTTATTTACTTCCTTTCAGTCTTCACATTCGTTACAACTTAGCACACTATTGGTAGTAAAATCACGTTTACAGTCATCATTTTGGAATTGGAATCTGTACCTCGACGGGCTACGAATCTATCATGCACTCGTTAAAGTGGTGGCGCTACTATTTGAGATCAGATGTGTTGTCAGATGTTGCGGACAGAATAGTCGCAACTATGTGAGTCGGTAAATGTCCGAAATTAACACTGGTGATTTTACGTGTTGGTTCACATTTAGATAAAAGTGTTCCACATCCACTGCCTACCACCCGATCGCTTTTCAACCAGCTATCGGCTCAGAATGCCCTTCGGATATCCCACTGAGATCATGTACATTGCGCCAGCTCGATAAGCAACTGATAATGAGCTGTGTGCAAACTTATGTAACCTTAATACGACAACCATAAGTAAATACCTACTCACCACTCATATCATACCGCTAATGCGCCATTCAGCTGGCTAGACTCTTTACGGCTTGAAAACTTCCCGTTCTTCACGATTTTGATTACTTTTTATACATTTTCTTTGTCCATACACATCCGCACGCTCACCGCCGGGAAGTGTGTTGATTCTCCAAAGTCGCCTGCATTTATCCTTTCTTCTGTCGCACGATGTCGTTCTAGAAAGCAGTAGTGGTTAAAAACTAACGGGGACAACCATCCAGTTCGTTGTATTTTTGGAAAAATGGTCAATGGTCGTCTTTACCGTAGATCCTGAATCTTTTTGGGGAAGCGTAACAGATGTAACTTAGCAAACTGTTCTTAGTTTGTGTGGTGAAACTATGAGGCGAACCAGGTTCTTCAACCGTTGTAAGTCTTTTTGTCATGCAATAAAACACGATTTTTATAGTTAGTTCAGTCCAATTCAGCTCGGTTATATTTCCAGAACTAAGCGGCTTGGGCCAGAACCTGTCCAGTTTCTATCACCAGTAAGCTTTTGAAAGTGCTCAGTGCTGCGATGATGAGAGGAGAAATTTTTTACCTCTATGGGTAAACACGATGGCCACCTGATAAAAGTTGAAAAGTTCAAGTTATCACTGCCATGAGAAAACAAATTCATAGCCGCCACCGATAAACATGAGATTATTGTGCCATTAAAGCGGCGTGAAACAGGAAATAAGTGTGGAGTCAATATGGGGATGATTCCAAGAACCTACACTTCCAAGAACTAAGACTACTTTTGCGAATGGATGAATAAATGAAAACAATGGGTGAGACTGAGAAAGAGATAACGATAACAGCACACTAAGGATGAGAAGTTAACTAATTCAAATCGGTGGGCAGGAAGTTACTAGGTTAACCCACCCGAACAAAGCTCTCACAACAGGCAGGGAGAGTAAGATGGTTAGCGGTGACCAAGCTTTCTTTTGCACTCTGTCATATAGCGGAAGATACTGCACTCTGTGGGAGTATGTCTTAACCGTTGGCGGCTACGCATAAAAAAGAGCTAGCCCTACTCTATGTAGCATCTCTCTTCTTCTCCTGCTTGAGATTATAGCCTCGGGGGCGTGGAGTTGTACGCAAACCTAACAAGGATCCCGAAGGTTCCCATCAATTCCCCGTTAACCCTTCTTTATTTAAGAGAAAACAGATCAAGTGTACCCGATGATGACTCATCCAGTTACATGTGTATTCTTTGATCCAGCTGCTCTGCGTTTTGACCATCTCCCATAACTGCGCCGAAATTTTCTGCTGAATGTAGAAACAACCGTATTTCCAGTTTTGCCACTGATCACATTTTTACCTTATAGGGTACTTGTTCTACAGTTCCGCGTCCCAGTCTTCGCCGTTGTGACATCAACCACCAGGACCGTGTCTGCTTTAAACTCATTTTCTTGTTGTTTACAATAGTAAGTAGTCAGTCCTGTAATTTCTCAAATTTACCTTAGTCTGAGTCTTACAGTCCTCGTCTCGCCCTTCCACGCGCCACATCACGTGACGAGCCGTCTAATTTAATTGACGCTCACTATCCTAACATGCACGTACGCGTCCGCATATTCACCGGCTCGGAAGCTCTCTTCCGCACTCGAACGCACGCACGCACGCGCACAGGCACCATCTCTACACTCAGCTCACTGGAACACTCCAACTAGATGTGATCCAGTGCGGTCAATACACAGGCGCACATGATGTGGTTGAACTCGGATCGCAACCAAGAGAACATCACAATTGAACAGAACAGCAGGCCCTACATACCAGTGCCACAGCATTAAGTTTGTACATCAATCCCAACACTAAAGACTTCATCCACCGACTTAACCTTTACGTTGACTATCACTGAAGTATCGGTATTTGTTAGCGAGTGCCCAAGCTACCGCAGTTGAGAGTTTCATTATACTCCTCGTCTCTGACGTTCAATTGTATACACTTTTGTGTGGTGCCTTCCAGTTCGTATGCCCATTTATTTCTGTACTGTTTCGGTTGTCTTTTTTAACGTCCAGTTTTCTGGCTGCTTTTGTCGCTCTTGAAGTAGTGGCGTTCTTTCTGTGACTCTCTGAACAAAAACACTGAATAGAAACCTGCTGTCTCTACCGCCTGTCGTTTTATATATCCCCATGCGGTATTGAATCAATATTCTTGCTAGTCCTCCTAATTGGTTTAACGTCCTTGTTGCCCGGCTCAACCTGCCCTGTGTAGACAAATAACATTTGCTTGTGGACTATGTGGGGAGGATCGTGAGCGCTGAAAACCTACAGTGTTCCAACACCTCCTGAAATTTTCGGTCTAAAAACCAGTGGCCGTGATTCTTGATAACTCACCGAAATAACTCGAGGCGAGCTTGGAGGTTGTTCTTGAAGGCGAGCTCAGAGATTTCGCCCGTATGATCTCACATGGAAATAGCCTTCGCCAAACATACGAAGTGGTCAAACATTGCAAATGTGCAACGGTTTTCACCTAGGTTTATATGGAGTAGAAAAGGGCTATCCCTTAGCATGAACGCGAAAGGTTCACTCGATTGACTGCGAGGAAGCTGTCGATGTGTGTGGACAACAGCACAAGTCAAAGTATGCAATTTTCAACCTCGGTTTTTAGGGCTCAGTAAACGGCGACGCCTGTTGATGTAGATCGACCGGACTACGTTTTCTATTCCTTCAGTGTTTGCGCACTGATCAGACGGCAAAGGGGGAAGAAGAAATAACAAAATTTGGCTGTCCTGAAGAGTAGATGGGAAGTCCCATTTCAAAATAATACAGAATAGGAAAGTGATTATCCCACCATTTGTCTGGCTTGAGTTTGAACAAATCTACGCCATACGCCTGCACCATCTTAGCGGGCAATTTGTGCTATGAGTTAACCACCGGTTCCTGAAAAAGTTAAATCAAATAGACGGTTTGATTTCTCTTCCTCGATTGTGCACCTATGATCTGTTGAACCTTGGTCCTGTCGTGCCATAAACGAATGGGCTAGAGGACTTTTGTCAGTGTATTGAGCATTCCTTATACTTCAAAAATATCCTACATTACGCCGTCTGTTCAAACGAGAACAGTTATAGCAACACTGGCAGGTCTTGTTAGATCGAATCCTTCATGCACAGTGCCATGCGTTCAGCGAGCTTTCGTGCCTTTCTGAGTCGTCAGTGCCCTCCTCAACGCAATAGTTTAAATGCAGACAAGCTGTTGGAATACAAAGGAATATAAACAAAAACCAGCGATTGCGGATTCCAGTAGATAAAGCTGTCAGTGCTTTCATCATAGCCGCAGCACAGTGGACAAGCGAAATGAACGTAATATCAACTTGAATGCCCAAATCTTCCGTTTGTTGTTTCGCTGCTAGTTCACCCATGTGCTAAAATATGTCTCAAGGTATTTGAGTGTCGGTTGGTGAGTTTTCGACGAGATATTTTCAAACAAGGAGTCCCTCGTAAGCCCCGTCTTAGTGATACCCTAAAAGAATTCAAAGTGACCCCCAGCCAACTCTATGCTGGCTACATGGAGGTGACACAGATTAGCCAGTTTATCTTTTATGTACAACAGAATTAGTAAAAAAGTAAGAATTTATTATTGTGACAGGCTACTTGATGAAGATCCTCTGTCAAAAAGTACTTCTCCTACACTCATCCTGCACAAATTCTCGACTAGAACCATATGCGTCTACAGACTGTCAAAGACACTCCTGCCTTTCATAGCTTCCGTTCCAACAGTACTTGGCTGACAAGACCCATAGGTTTCCGGAAGTCCAGGAGACCAATCCCAATCTTTCCTCCTCTTATTAAGTTCTCTGCGATAGCGCCTAGAAATATCAGCCGATTGGTACGACGAGAGCAAACTTTAAAAGGTCATGTTGGGAAACCTCAGAAATTTCTGTGCATAAAGGCATTTTCTGCATCTATTCTGTCGAAAGTGTTGTTAGCGACACTAGTCACGCCTACTGGTAGGTTGGCACCAATTCCCAGATGTCAAAGCAGTGATAAAAGAGGCGTCTCCAGTTAACAAAGAAGATCTGGACAGCACAAACTAAGAATAAGCGATGCAATGCAACAGTGAATCAGACGAAATGATGTTAAATTGAAGGTCTATTGGAGCGCCCGAAGTCTAAATTGATGCCATGATAGCAAGATAATAGCTATCGGAGTCGCTCAGCTGAGGAAGGTTTCATTTCCTGGAGCAGCCAATCAACAACCTATCCCGTTGTAGTTTCAGTTTCAAACTTCGGCGGAAGTTCGGAAACGCTAGTTTCGTAGGTTAATGGACAACTGAGCGACAGCGATGGTATCAATCGAGCGCCGGTGAACCTAGTTTTTCGAAGGCCTGAAGTATACTTCAAATCACCAGAAATCCAACTAGGGGAGGAGTAACGGACAATTGTTGTGTGACGCTATACTGTTCAGGTGAACTACGTATAATCCCTTATAGTTGGTTTTCTCCGCCCAGTTGAATTGAACATTTTGCATACCTACCCTCCCTAACTGCTACCTGAATCGAGAAAATTCGATAGAAATTCTCGACGCGAGTCAGGGACGGAATTTCCCTGTGGTCACCCTGATAGGTAGTCATTGATGCAGTAACTAGGAATTTTTGGAAGTTGGTGCCGAGAGTACTCCGTTTCGTGGATGCGCGAATTAAATATACTGTTCGTACGGCAAGCACCCAGGGTGGGCTTTTGAACAGTACGTAAAACATGCGGACCTACCATGAGTTGATGAATAATGTAAAAACAAGCTGAATGGTTGCGCCACAGGTGTACTTGCTTAGGTAAGACATGGTTAGGTCTCTGGTAGTTAGGCTTTACCTGTTTTGCCCAACGGGGTACAGGTCAAAACAGATGGGATGGAGGCTCTATGTCGCCGTTGACAAAGTTGTTCGAACATTCTTCCCAGACGTTTCTGGTGCCCACATTTTGTGTTTAGCCACTTTGTTATAATTTTGTCTTGGTTTTGTGAATTAACCAGACACCCACCCACACATATTGTCTAATTGGTCCTCAGGCCAATGCACAGTCTGCCCGCTCCTGTTCGGCATGCCTCATGAGAATCATACTTTTGTTCTTTTTATCCATCTGTAGGTCCTGTGGGTTAATCTTGTACGCTCGATTTGATATATTTATTCATCTCTAATCAGGCGGCTCGTAAACTCACCGCAAAATTTTGACGTTGATATTGACTGCCATAACAGAGATGTGTTTGTCTGTTTTGCACAGCTTAATGCTCGCCTAATATCACAGCACAGGTTTTGAGTAGATCTTGTTTTCAGGCAGGTAGTCATCATTTTTCTACGAACCGCTGGAAGGCAGTTCGGTGGTAACAGGAGCCACTAAGCTGGGTGATTCCAAAACCAATGTGGAATTTTCTAACAAACCACGGAACTCACAATTAAGCCAAATTGGGAAAGAAAAGGAGGGTGCCGTAAGTCTAATTACCCACAACGTTTGGCCGGCGAGATAGTAGCCGACCAGTTCTCGCAAGACATACTGAGCAAGGGTTCCTTCCATTCGCACCATCAGCTATGAACTACGGTAAGTCGTAAAAGGGTACGAGGTTAATAAACCATTTGGAAAATGGAGGAACTGTAGTAGGATCACATTCGACGTCCCCCAAATCCTACTGTTTACGATGTGACGGTTGCCAAACTAGTACCGCCGTACCTGTTCACATCATTTTATGAATGTGACTTCACTAAAAACCACCAAAATCAAAGTTATTGTGTTGTTGTGGGCGTCGCTGCATTACTCCTGATTATATAGTTTATTCGCGCCATCCTCACCACTGTATGCTACAATCACTGGGATAACGGTGTTTTGGCTGTTGCCCTTGGAAACGTGGTTCAATCAGTATGACGATTGTTTGACTTCTCAAAGTTGACTGGAGTTTCCGCTGAGTTTCATCTTCTCTGGTGGTTATCAGGCGGTTGTGCTAATGGCTCTCTCATGTCTAAATCCCAGGCGCCCCTACTTGTTGCGTTGAAGTCCGCTTGTGAGTGATGAATAAATCAATATGATAAAGTGTTTTCGGATTTGCCGTTTTCTCATCACAACTTCCGAGTTGCTTTGACATAAGGGTGGAGAGACGTTGGACATACGAACCAAGAAGCAGGGAGCTAGCTTCGCGATAAAACTAAAAAGGAAGCAAATGAATGTCGATCAAGAGATTGCAGAATGGGGAAGGGAAAATGGGTATGCTACGGGGTTAATTGCGGATGTCATCAACAATGTAAATGAGGTGAACTTCTTATATAGATGCTGCGACAAGTGGCTACGTAGTTTTTCCACATCTATTTTGCGAAAGCCTTTGAGATCACTATGCACCAATTGCTGACCTCGCAATCCATTAGTTCGAATGGTGTGGCAATTTTGAGGTTATCATTAATCAGCCGTTCTTTTGTGAACACCGAGCCCTGAGACCATGGATTATAACCAGTGTGTCACCAAATGAAATCAGAGATGATTTCCTTCAAGCCCGATGCTCCGGTGGTGTGGGAAATTCACACCGGAATAGGAATATCGTCGCCTTTTTATGGGAAGGCTGGAAAATCAACTCCCAGTAAGTTGAATTCACCCATCGAGGAAAAGTGGGAGAGGCCCAAGGTAGTCGTAAGTTACAATTTAGTTGGTGAGAAGTTATTTTTATTGCTGGAAGATGGATGATGATGGAGAATCCATTACTAGTTGGCGATCCCAATTATCATACGTCAAACTGATTCCAGTACCACCGCAGGTATCGAAGCTTTTAAGAGGAAGATTTAGAGAGAAGGACATATGAGACCGACCCACGCCACTCAACTTCAGTCTTGTCTGCTGGGGAAAAGTAAGTATCTTCTTTGGCGAGCTTGAAATTTGGGAAGGAAGTATTGATCCATGAACCCTTCATGACAATATTCTGAAGCTTCGCCAGGGAACGAAGTTTACGGAGCTCGGTTGATCTATCGATTAAACTAAACACATTATTATAAATTCGCGTGATTAATTCAACACTGCACAGGTTGGCGTTATCCGCAGACATGCGATCACTTTCTTCACATTGAAATCACAAAGGTTTTTTGGCATCATTATACCTTCAGTACGCAACAAGAGGCGGGCGGTGTTTGTACAATGGTTAGCGAAATTCCGCCAGGAATCAGCAGGCGTCAACGGCGAAACCTCTCCGATGGATAAGATGATACCTCTTGGACTAAGATGGTGATTTTAAGAATCAGCGGGAGACATCGTCCTGACTCAGCTTCGCAGAACACAGTACGACTGATATTCCACATTTCGACGCTGGCTGGCTCGTTGGCTTTACATCAGAGAGAGAAAAGTTCGATGCAGTCTAGTCCTCCTACTGCGGACATTTTGTACACCTCACTGGGTATGTATAGGCAAGAGTAAGCGCGAGAGTAATCACTGAAAAGCATGGTTCCTGGCGCGCATGATCATCGGAAAGATTTACAGTCCGATCATTCGTCATTGCCTTACTTTTGCCATTTTATAATGCGTACGTTGGGCCACATGTGGAACATTGCGTGCATGCTGAGAGTCGGAGCATGATGAGGAATACTAAGGCACTTGAGAAAACTCGGATGCGTTCTACAAAGGTACCGTAGGGGAGACCCGTACGAAGAGAGATTAAGCGATCTAATCTCTCCTGCGAGAAGGATAGTCAGGAGGAGTCCACGGAACCGCTGAAAATGTTTGAGAGGGTCACCGGACTTGAAAAGAAGTGTTTTTACATTACATGCAAATTTATATATTGGAGGTCATGAACGTAAGCTGGGGCGATGCAGGTTGCCACCAGGACTCCAGCGGACTTCTCCGTGTGTCGAGGAACCTACGGTTTGAACATGCTTCAGGGGATTGTAATATCCATCGACAGTGTGACAAAAACTAAATTACCGTTGAGGTGTTGTTGGCCATTTATCTTACCGGGCATGTTGTGGGAGATGCCTTGGCACTAGATCCCTTTTTGGTAGTACCATTCCTAAATATGTAAAATATTATGTCCGTTTTAATTTGTCGTTCGTATTATCACTCTCGCATTATTGTTAATCAGGTTGCAGAGTTAACAATGGTCCTCGGCAGTAAACACCCTAGGGGCTGATTAATTTTTTGTTATTCTGTCTGCTCCACGTTTCCTAATTGACAGGGTGAGTCCTTGGTTCCTAAGCCCTAATGGTGCTGACTTTTGCCATGATCTAATCAATCAACTTTTAAAAGTGATCAAAATATGGTAACACCAAAGGAGAGCTGTATCTGTGACGGATAGGTGCAAAAGGTATGTGTACAAATGAAATGAAAGACGTATCGATCAAAATGGAACTGCTCACTGACAATTCGAAGTCCGTTGGTTTGAATAGGACACCACAAAGGAGAACATCGTCAGAGTTTAGGTTCGCGCGACGTCAGAAATATAATTCCACACGCGGCTTGAGATGACAAACGTTGAGCGTTGGTAGGTCAGCAAGTACGTACGGCCGAAATACTGCAACGCGCAACCACTTCAACACCCAAAACTCCACAAGGAAGTAGAAAACAGAGAGGGTGCGGTGAAACTCTCGGGTACTCTTGCTGCCAGTTGAACTCAAAAATGATGGTGTTGCTTCCAATCTAGTGTAAAGATGAGGTTAACAAGGTGGTATATAAAAAGGGGTGCAAAAACCAATCACAAAATATAAAGATGTATACACCTTGAGTGCCTAATCTACCCACTCACGACAGAAACTACCATCTGCCTCCAACAAACAAACAATGGAGTTCACAACTTTTGGAATTATTGGAAAAACCATTGTGGTGGTACGCAAATTTATTAAAACCAATATCGCTCAAATGAATGCTATCAAACGTCTATTA
>LUCH01006614.1:0-13312 GCA_013368495.1 Paragonimus heterotremus
CATGACCTTGAACATAAGGCCAACGTTAACCTTGTAAAGCGAAAATTGATGTAACTACTCAGCATATTTTATCAAACAGTGAAAATTTTGAGAACTATCGTTTTGGAGGCAAGTGGGCCAAATGATTCTTCATGAACCAAAATTTTCTTGTATTATTACGTCAGTTTTGTGAATTTATTCCCACAGTTGGTGTATTGTACAATTAACAATTATGTGCACGTTATGGGTTTCATGTTAAAATGTGTGTACTGATCACGCTCATCTGAGCGTGTTTTCTCACAGGTGCGTTGAGAAATATACCATTATTATTATTATTATTATGAAACAA
Organism: Paragonimus heterotremus; assembly: GCA_013368495.1. Lineage (NCBI taxonomy): Eukaryota > Metazoa > Platyhelminthes > Trematoda > Plagiorchiida > Troglotrematidae > Paragonimus > Paragonimus heterotremus. The sequence continues at coordinate 329 of LUCH01006614.1, forward strand.
GTTGCCTACTCCTACGTATGTGAGGTGTTGTACCGATTGGGAATTTCATACCTCGACCGAAATAGACACTGATGGTAATGTCAGCCTCGTCCTGACAGGTAAGCAAGAAGTTCGAAAAACCTTGTAGATGCTCCAAAGTTACAGTCCCCCGTGATTTCATATTGAAGATAAACAAAAATAGGTAACGAGTAAATCAATATCACCAACCCAGTGACGTCAAAAATCGGACTTTGTGATCAAGAGCAGTTGACGAATCACCTTGTTGTAGAACAAAGGAGGTGAGCATTAAACTCCTCTCTCCGTAGAAGTAAGGGTTGTTTAACCACAGATATTAAGCCGACATCAGTCGTCAGGTCACTTGATATTTTCCATGTATATACTGGTCAAATATATTTGGAACCGAGCGACCTTTCTCGCGGTTCACGTAACTTGATTAGGTTTTCTTTTTAGAAACAAGCGGTATATCTAGTGTGCAATGTTGAATATCAACGGAATGTTATACCCACTATGTAGGTCTAACAATGCAAACGATCTGCTTGTTTCAGTCCAGTTCAGTTTGCATCACAAAACTTGAAGGCAGTAGCCGTAGATTTTCTTGCACCCGCGAGCTCCGATGAATCGTCTGTACTGCGAAAAATGGAAAACAGAAGTTCGCTTCAACAGTGCTTTAACATATTTGGTGGAATGTAAAACGTGCAGTTTGTCATTGAGTGGGAAACAAGACTATCTTTCACCAAGCCCCCATCAGGATTGTGTAAGCGATCTCCTTGGCAGCAGAGGTTTAAATGATGAGGAGAAGCGGTATTGGGTCACCTCCAACACTCATGCTGTGCTCAAATCAGTGGGCAGGATTGAAGCCACCGCTAGTGTCACCATGACCCATTCAGGCATCTGGATGTCAGGACAAGAACTTCTTGGTTGTAAGAACAGAAGAACAGCCAAGGAGAGGGAAATAATCAAATAAAGGCCCTACGCAAGCTGGTAATAAAGAAGAGCTAAAAAGTATAATAAAACTGCGGCCAGAGGGGCCGAGTGAGGCTACCGTCACGCTAACTAGATCCGGTTTATTTTCTCATCACTTTAAATCCGTAAATAATGTCAACCAACATGAGCCAGCCTTGCGCTTAAAGTCGGTAACCGTGGTGCCAAAGCCACTTCGGACGGTAGTTCTTTCCAGTTGTTCACAACTCCGTACGAGAAAAAATTGTTCCGGGTTTGGATCCTAGCTCTTTCCTTCACAGCTTTCAACTCGTGTCCTCTGAGTGATGAATTCCTGCTGCGAGTAAACAGTCATTTTCTTGCCCCAGACACTCTAATCAAGATTCCTAAAACTTCTGGAAGACATCTACTTTACCGTCTTCTTTCTTAGGTGAGGAGATTAAGGTGTTTACGTCTGCTGGAATACTCCATTCCCGGAAGTTCTACGAAGAACTTCGTGAAAGTACGTTGCACCCTCTCCAGGACTTTAGCATCCTTGATCAAATAGGCCTGGACACAATATTTCGGATGTGATCTCATGTAGGCTACTGTCTTCTACAGTTAACAGAGTGCCCAATTTTTTCTGGACCGAAGAGACGTCTTGAAGTGCCCAGTAACCCAAAGTTCCCGGTTCTTAATCTTTGTCAATTTTTGAATAAACACACGTTGCACTGAACCCTTTGTTCATCTCACAGATTTTTCTGTCTTAACCCCCACAATTTGTTCACATTTCGCAAAACGTGGCGGGAGCATCTAGTCGATTTTCCATTGGTGAATTTCTTCCAGGTCTGGTTGCATCGAAAACTCGCTAGGGCGTCCTACAGATATTACAGAATACGTGAACATGTAGCTGGGATGTTTGGTACTCTTCGTCAACTCATTCTTGCATCCGAAGAGGAACAGGGGACCAAAAAGTGACCGCTTTGCAACATCACTGGCGACATTAACAGTGAGCAACTTGAAGTTCTCCACCACAACATGTGAACCCCTATTGTGCAGGAACGGCTTCACCCATGCTAAAACACTGAAAGATATAGTAAACATCTCCAATTTCAGTATAGAAATGCCAAGACTTACGGAGTCGAAAGCCTTGTTGAAGTTCAAAATGAAGTGTTCAACACACTCCCCATGATCTTGCCGCAGATTCACTTTAGCTAAGAAAGTCGGTAAGTTAGAACTGCGAGACCGCTTACTCACAAAGCCGTGCTAGTAAGCCGTTATCTGTCTATATTTGTGACGTGTTTTGTTATCCTGTTCGTTATGACTCTTGCTAGCACTTTCAGGATAGATGACGTAAGACTTACGGGCCTATAGGTTGAGGACATTTCCTAACTACTCTCTTTGTCTGTTTGTGTGACAGCGACTAGTCCGCGGTTAGTTTCAAACTGCAGTTATATAATTGCCTAATTAATGTCATCTGAGCTGGCTACCTTTGTGAATTTTGGCTCAGCCAAATAACGTTGCACCTCACCAACACTGATTACCACATCCTCCAAAATGAGTACCTGATGCGCGATGTCAAAATGCGGTGATCCGCCGTCATTCCTTGTATATACCATCTCAGTAAATGAATCGCCGCTTGGACCTTCTCCTCATTAGTGGACGTGTTCTCCTTCTGTTCGCTGCAGACACACCTAATAGACACCGGGATGGAGGCTGTGGGGTAAACATGGTTGAAATATGTCCTTGGATTTTGTATGGCCCGGCTTACCAAATTCTCCTCGTGTACCAGTCGGCACTTCTGCCGAACCTAGCTGGCTAAAAGCTGCGCCCATCTGTGTTCCGGATAACGTTTATCTACGTCTGTGTGTTTGAATCTCTCTCAAACCCTGTGCATCAAGGTCTGTACTTTGCTCGCTGTGGGCTTCCACCCCGGTGGTTTCCTCCGAAGTGCGAACAACCTAGCCAATTTCGATAAACTGGTTTTGCATTTGTCTTAGCCTATCTGAATATGGTTGCTTTTCCGATGTTCTGACCATGCTCCCTATCCCTCTCTATGATAACCTAGTCAATGGTAAGCCTTCCTCCTGGGGTTTAACGTCAGCTAACACGAATGTCAGCATAGTGAGCCATAATTGTCTCGTCCAACGAGAGTCCCGAACTCGAGGCTACCCACTCCATTTGGACTCCTAGTTGCCACCAGATGCAGCACAACTGCTACCTGACCAGGCCTCCATCGGATGTGTTGACTTACTAGCTGAACGGAGGTCTTGGTGTGAAAGCGTTGAAGAAGGGACTCATCAAACGACACTTTCGGTGGCTGTTGTTCTACTCAGCTCAATTTCGGTGCATTGAAGTCTGCAAGAGAAAGAACCTCTCGTGCTTGGCATGCTTGATCAGTGAATGCTGTCAACAGCCTGGATTGGAACGTTTCTAACTAGAATCGTGCATATCTTCCATAATAATTGAACCAGAAAACCAGTTGTTGGAGAATGACGTGTATTGCAAATAGACCGGGAAAGCAAGCTGTAAACAAAGCACAACGGAAACAAAGCGCGACAAACCAGTAGCTAGCGACCGGAAATTGTTTATTGTCAATTGTGACCTTGGACGGTCGAGCGAAACGATAAAAACGCAGACATACAATCAAACAATATCAACAGTTTGAACAAAGCAGTTAGAATTCGAACACTGGAAGATGCAAGCATTTCGTATTCACTCGTCAGTACCATCGATGCCAATTCACATCATATTTACCAAGTTGTATGTGGCTGCGGAGAAAATTACATAGGCAGAACCGAGAGATGCCTGAGCTCCAGATTGAAGGAACATCTACCTAAATGGGTGCAGAAGTCTGTGTTACCGGAAAGCGGCAATGTTGTTGAAACGCGTAAACAGCCAGCTTCCTCATTTGCTAGACACATCCTGACTACTGGCCACACTATCGATCTATCTTGTGCATTCAGAGTCCTGTCATTCTAACCCAAGATTCTTACGGTTTGTCGAAGCAGTCGCAAACAACCGACTCAAGCCAGCTCTTTGCGTTCAGAAACAACTTTTCGTGAACTTGACCCTTCCCTGTACTTAATGACCTATCCTGACCCGTTTATTGATTATCAACCTCTCTAGTTGTTTGCTATAAAAAAACGCACCCGTGTTATTGTAAATTCGGTACTGACGAGTCAATATGAAATGCTTGCATCTACCAGTGTTCGAGTTCAAACTGCTTTGTTCAAACTGTTCAAGGGAACCAATTGTTTCAAATATCAATAGTTTAACAATCAAAATAAATAGGAGGATAGGTTGAATACGTAGCAAATCAAGAGTGTCTCTACAAGCCCTTCGTCCTCACACTCTGCCGCCAATGGATCCTTACAGATGCACGCCACCAACAATGGCACTTCCAGAAGTTTCATGGAACAAACGATCACTTCCATGTTAGGAGCTACAAGTGCCTTGACAAAGCGTTATTTGTGATACTGTAACATTAGAAACAAGTGCCCCCCTCCGGTTGTTCCATTCTGTCGATCCGCTCGGTACACACGATATTTGGTTGAAGAGGGGTTTTAAACACTCACCCCTGCTTTAGCTACGGTCCAGTAACCATCATGAAATATTCATCTTTGGTGACGAATTGGAGTTCTCTCCACTTGTTTCCAATACTGAACGCATTAGGACAGAATACTAACAATCTCCGCCTATGTATTCTTCTTGCAAATAACTCGATATTATGAGATGAGGCATCCTCGAGCGCCATGTCCGAGGGCCTGCCCCATGTTTTTGAAGAGATACGGTCAACTTCTGTGGAGTGGCCCGGCCTACCGAATAAACTCCCACGGTGGACTGCACTGATTCATCTGCTCCTCCTGAGACCTTATATCTAGTCTTCAAGAGGATGCTAGGCAAACGCAACTGTGTTCTAGCCATGTAGAAAGACTACTGTAAATAGCAGCCTTTTGATGCGCATGTAGAGGTTTTCTTGACATGTGGCCTAGTAGAAGTGGAAACTTTATTTGACTGTTCCGCCGAAAACGCTACATCCTTCCCCGTCTTGGAAGAATTACCTGGGATTACTAAGATCCCGATTCTATAGCGTCCACAATGTTCTCAGAAACAAACAGATCACTTTTTATTCCGAACGTTGGGAACCTCAACTAGAGTAGGTCCATGTTTGCAGACACTCGAGATAGTTGTCTCCCGCCATTTCCCCAACCTCAGAATCTTTCCAATAGCCACGTGTTCCAGGGTGTTTACGGTTCGCGGAAGTCCACCATGTGGTATCGCATGGCACGTTCTCGTTGGCTGTCTTCTCTCATTACGTGTTCTGACATGCTATGAATTACCACATTTTACTCTCTGCCAGCGGACACCTAGCTAACCTTTCCCAAACGCGTGACAGTTTGTTTGCGAATCGTCTGTCCTTTTGTGATGACCGGAGGATTTCTGCTTGTTCATCGTCTCTTTGTTGAAGAGCTTCTAAGGCATTTACCACATCCACCTGTTTTAGACTTAACTGTGTGGTAGTAGATGAGGTCCTACTCATCCTTCTCGTTGTTTCAGGGCCACCTTTCATCCAATATCCCGCCTGAATATTTTTCCTCAAGTGGTGTCCCCGAATTTTTTCCCAGCTCCGCCAGCTTCTTGCTCAACAACATTATATCTAAGGATTCGACCGGGAGGTATCATATGTTCACCCAGTTGGCTTTCCGTCTGCTCATGCTCGTGTCAGTCACTGTGGGGCTATTTGATGTCATCTTTTTCCAGGCCGAAACTGCTCCCTTGGACTGAGGGTTTTGACGTAAGATTGTTTCGATTCTCACGTTCAAGAATACAAGACATACAGATGGGCCACATCCATTTGAGAATCGCATGTTGCGCACATAACACGTGAGCACCGTTTTCCAGGTTACTACATTTCGGTTGATACCAAACGTTGTACGTATCACAACACATGCCAAATGACTTTTCCGCTTCTAGAGAACAGCTGTGGTTTCCCCGAAACACCCACTCAACTGTTGCCCGGTCATGCTATCATAAGTAACGTTTTGAAAGAACGATCTTATGATTCTGTAGTTTATAGAACGCGACAAAAGGAAGGACACTGGAAATTCTAACATCAAATGAATTCAAGAAAAAAAGAGCAGTGCGAAACAACTAAGTGTAATTCTTTAAACCCGATGCCCAGTGGGTCTTTCTAATGATGTGACGAACCATTCACCTCAACCGAGTTCCTTCCGTTACCGTATACTCCGAAGCTTTGAAGTGATTCTTATAAACTACCCATTGCACCTTCGAACGTCGTGGGCAAATGGCTGACTTCCAGAGAGGAGGTGTATGATGATCACAGAAATCCAGAAATGAAGTGTTTGATTTAGCTCAACACCACAGCTAGCTTTGATGCAGCAGTAATAACAACCGAACTGAGCAAAGCAAGTATTTCATCTCTTGAATACAATTGTACAGCTTATTGTTAACAATGTAATAAAACAACAGTAATGGGAAATGGCTTCACTGACAATCATCACATCTTCCGCAGTTTAAATGAGAGTCAGGATTGTTATAGTCCCTGCTTTATTTATTCGTGAGGCGTTCACACATTTGCAACTTTTGTGATTCGTTCCCAACAGTATGTCACTCTGAATGACTGGCATCTGGAATGGACTTAAAAACATCACTATTGGTAATAGGCACTGCAGGGCTATAAACCGGTAAATTATACACAGGTTGATCGATGTGTCCACGATGGACATCATCTAAATCGAGTATGCGACACATTCGAGTACCCAGATTATTGAGCACAATTCCTCGAATTGATCGGAGGTCATTGCCACGATGGTACACAACTTTTGAAGCGACTATATCATGATATTTTTGATAGTCTCATTCACTTGTACATTTTTGATGATTTTGGCCTTTTTGCCCACTTTTGTTTTAACCAAGCTATTCCATTTGTAATATCCGTCCCGGGGCTATAATCACAACTCGCTTCGTGCCTCGCTAGCTTGACGTGTTTTCTCTGTACACTTTACTTTCCAAGGTCGATACCAATACACAAGGGTCAAAGCGTTGAGTCTGCTTTTTATTGTCGATTGGTTTTTGATAGTGACTATAGACTGGGTAATAATCTGTTGGACCAGCTCCAACACTAACAGATTTCAAGCCAAACATGCCGCTTTGAAGAACACGTGTTTTGAACGGTTTAGCTGGATTGCTTCCAGTTGTTCAGTGGTCACAATTTCGATATTGCATCAAGAAGTTATCCACATCATTCTTCTCTTTTCCAAAATTAGACTGGTTGACAGACTTGATCGCGATTTTTGGAATACACACAGTCCTCGGCGGCAGCGCTGGATTGAGGATGTCTCGGTGAAGTGAGCAGATGTCGAAATCCCACTTCCTTCAGCCAGCCTTCAAGCTGCTACGCAGTGAAGTGAGTGCCATTGTAAGTGACAAAAGCATTTGGCACTCCCTCCCAACTGAGCGTTTTTCTAAATACAATCTGAGTGAAGTCTCAAGTTGCTGACAGCGCAAAATAAACCTACGGCCAGCAGGAATATGAATCGAGGATGATCAAGACATAGTATTCATCCGAGAAGGTATCACGATAATCAGCGTACATTCGCAGACAGGCCTCAAAAATCATCGGCCAATGTCTCTATTTTGATGGTCTCTGTTACGCTTTGTGTACAAACTGATCACAACCTTTGGAAGTGTTACATAAATCGTCATTATATTTCGGCCACAAACGAGGCAAACGAGCCAATGATTTCATCTTTTCAATTCCCAAACGACTGGAGTGTAAACTATCTAGTACTGTGGATCGTAATGTGGGAGGAATGTTAATTCTATCACTGAGACACAATAATCCATCGACAGTAACAGAGAGCTCATCCCGAGGTGTGAAGGATTCTGGAAATCTTCGTCGAACACCGCAGTCCAATCCTTAAGTAATGAAGTCAACATTGCGCGGTAGTATTTCCGAGCGTCACCAATCAAATCAGAACGAGAAAATGAAAGAGGCTGAGTGAATGAACAGTTTGAGTCAACACCCTCTCCACAGTAAGCACATCGAGATAAATAGCCACCATGGGAAATGAATTTTGCACTACGGTGCTGGATGTTATAACAGTACACAGCGGAAACAACACGTTATCGTTGAATCACTGCCGCAGTAGACTTGACAAGGGATTTGTTAGGATTATAAATGAATTTCAGAGCTTCGTGATCAGTGACTATAGTGAAATGAGCACCGAACAAGTATTTGTGGAGTCTGGTGATCGCCCAGTAAACCGCGAATGCTTCTTTTTTGGTTTGCGCATATCCACGTTTTGCTAGACTGAAGCGTCTATAAGTGCGAATAACAGGACGGCATTCATGTTCTAGCACAGCTCCAATGCCTGTCACCGTGACATCAGTTATAAATGTTGATGGTGATTTTGGAAAGAACGTACGTGATACTGCATCGGACGACGGAAACTTCAACAGAACGCAGACAGTTCGTTCACGTAAATCAGTCCGAACAAAATTATTCCAAAGAATAATTCAAAATAAAGGCCTTGCACTGTCAGCAGGATGAATCGAGAAAAATACTGAGGCGACTCCATTGAAGAGTGAAACTAATCAAATATCTCTTGAGTGGATACTCTGAATTGGACCGGAAAGCCATCACGATCGGGACGATAACCAACTACATCAACGAGAAACCCTAAATATGAGAAATTGGGGTACCAAAAATATATTTGGAAGAATTAATAGCCAAGTTTGAAAAGCAAAAACGTTCGAGTAAAGCATACGGTTTTTTCTCACGAATAGGCATGGTTGGCGCATGTACAACAGTATAATCCTGGTGAATGGAAACACCCTGTAGAGTGGCAGAAGTTCATAACATTCCGAAGCATGGGAGGTGTAACAAACAAAACGAAGGGTATGGAAATATGCCGAAATACTCCGAAAGAAATATTGATGATTGTCAGAGCACTGAAAGCCTCATCAAATGGAATCTGTAGAAAAGCGTCCTTAAAATCGAGCTTTGAAAAATATTTTGATTCATGAAATTGATGCAGATTATCCTCTGGTTCAACAGTGGCACAACTCCTCTGCAAACAGAATCCGTTGAGCATGAGTCGGTAGTCCCCACGAATTTGGGGCGTTTTGCCGTCACGTTTAAGAGAAGTCAAAATGGGTGTAGTCCAGGCCGAAGATTGCAAAGACGGTAATACCTTTCACTCCGAAGATTGGTCGATCACTTTTCCGACAGCTTCACCTAAAGGGAATCTGCCGCCTCATCAGGATCGGACTGTTTTTGAGTTTGAGCGAAATTGGTTTGATACGCACACAATCAGAAGCTTCTGAACACAGCAGTAAATTACACGTCTGTGGTTTACGTGCATCCAAGAACAATGCGACAGAAATGTTCAAACGTTTCATATTTTTTAAACCAAAGATCGGTGTGCCACGATCAATAACCAAAAAGTGACGATTATCAGCACTAGGCTGAATGTCAGAAAATGTGATTTGACAAGGTCTTGTCAAATCACTGGACACACTTTAACAATTCTTGGCTAGAACCAAGAACATATCTATAAAACTTGCATTACTGTCGTTTACGTTCGAATGTTGTACAAGTTCAGAATGGCATATCCGGATTTCTCGATATGAATTAACAAATATATATAGTAATATTGAAACGTCTAGGAGTGGTGTAAAATTGCTATGCTCCACTTTTGCTCTATCTAAACTATCTACTGAGATAGCGTAGTGGCTTTCGAGATAAATCAGGTCTGGTTGCTATACAATGTGTACAATTCTTTCCAAAATGTAAGTTCGCATTGTATCTGAGACCTTGAAGATCTTTGTCTACCGTCTGCTTGATGCACGCGATGGCGTATTTTTGGATTGCTTACGTATCGACCTATGCCAGCCAGTGGCAGCATATACACGCTTCCTGTTTGTTCTCACGCTCGGCTGTCGGATCCTCAGCCTCCCTAGCCACTTCTGCGTATGGGTGTCGTTTAGCGCTGATCGAGACCAGTTGTAATAATTGAATAATACAGTTTCGGTCTCCCGCAATTTTCGTCGATTTTATTTCGCGTCTGGTAGTCGTTGCGCTTACCTAAAAAGCCTTCATTCACTTCAAGTATGCACTGAAATATGGTACTTCAAACACACCCATAAAACTGATATTATTGTGGTTTGTGTCTGAATTTTGTGAACGTTCGCCAGGGTACATTCCAATCACCCTAAACGAATTGGCAAATAGCTTTAGTAATAATAAAGTGTATAAGAAAAATCCCAAATAGCACGCCCCATGTGGTCCCTTAGGGGACCCCGGAAGGTTTTGCGGTCTGGTGGTGGGCAAAAATGGGGTTTAACCGATGGGCCCCCAGTGGGACTCATGAGGGCGAAATAGGGGCTGGCCGCACAATCGTTCTACTGCGCGGAAGCTCCCCTAAACACGGGATTTCCCTCAACTACTACGCAATGTGCTTTCAGATCTTATCACATGGTTTATCCACCGCATTCGCATTGCTGCCTAATCCATCGGACGACCCGATAATACAATAATAAAAGGAACAATGAAACGTTGTAAGTACGTGCACATTTATTGTCCATCATCGTGAGTATACAGCACCGTTGTTCGAATCAGTACATTGGGTGACAGTGCAAATGAGATCTCCGTTCATTGATCTTCATTGTCCATACGGATGGCTTGTCTTCGAAGAGTATCTGCAAGGTAACGGATAAGACGTTGTAAATGAGGACGTCAGTGAAGCAGATTAACATAACACTGCTGATTAAGTGGATAAAAATGCATGAACAAACAGTTATAGTGGTTGCCCAAGAAGGGATAGCTAATGTTCGGAGGGCAACTTTTGGTTGATGTGCCGCAATCGATATAACACAACTAACACGCTGATGCAGTTTGCAAACGGATACGCACAATTATAGATAATAATCTGTCTTACTTGGTTTATGGACTTATAATTAAGGTCATCATCATAAATAGCAATACATCAGTGGTTCATACAACCATGAAGAAGAAACAACCCTGTTTAGGAAGAGAGAAGAAAAAGGGAAAGGGAGGGGACCTAATCAATAAAAATAGCCACGTCTATATTCAAACATACAACGTCAAAGCGCCCACCTGTATTTCAGTTATCTGAAGCGTGAGATAAGAATAAATGTGGTGATATTTAATACAACGATGCACAGTATGATGTACTATATGCGACTCTCGATCCTAATTTCTGTCGCATACTGTTAAGATCCCAGTTATATGGTGGGAATGGGTATGCAGCATACAAACCTGAAAGCAGATATTTAGATATATACATGTTTGCGCAGACACCAGTATCGAATAACATAGTCTTCTCTTATTTATTGAACATATACAAGATAGGCACGATAACATTATACGTTCCATGAGGAACACGGAAATATTCACCGACGATAGAAATAATACCTGTCGTACAGATGATGGAAAAAACAGCGGTAACCAGATAAAAATCGGAAACTGAGGACAATTTAATAAATAACGTACATAATACTGTAGTGGATGTAAAAACTACACAAAACTCACGTGTGAACACGAGGCTAAGTGCGATGAAAACGAAAGCAACTGACTCACAATAGTCCGTAAAGGTGGTTTGATTAGGGTTCTACTACAATGAACGGAGGTTTCCAATGGATCCGATCCCTCATGTTGCTCCAAAGAGATTCTGGGTTCACAGCGGAGTTAATGGTTGACTGCCTCAGTCTTTAACTCTCCAGAAATAAGTAAATAAGCGACAAGAAACGCAGAAAGAATGCAGGAGCCGTGACCTTAGAGAGAGGTTTTGTATTATTGATTCATTTAATTCATATCGATTTAAAATCAAGTAAACATGTGAACTTGAGGAGAGTAGAACATATGATGAACAACATAAAGAATGGGGTACAAAATACCGTACAAGGCGCAACAAAACGAAATTACGTTGCATGAACCTTCTACACATCCGGTAAATAGTTGACATCAAACAACTATGTCTTATTTTCTGTCGAACATAATCAATATTGCGCAAGAGCACAACCAGAAAAAAACAGACCAACACGACCTACCGTTTTGTAATACGTTCGCAATCGAAGGTTGACGATCTCTAGCGTATACACTCAATAGCTGTAACGGACAAGGCACAATGATGAGTGACCGGAATGCAGGGAGAATCCGCACACTGCGTGCAACATACTCCACCCACAGGATATCAGAACAATGCAAGCGACGACGAGCACGCGTATTGCAGCATGAATCGCGAAGACAATTGTGTACAACCACTATCGGATCAAAACTAAAAGGCACGTTCATAATGTCAATGATGTTCTCATCGAGCGTTCATCTTCTGTTGGGGGTGTCGTCATCTGTGAAAGTAAGAAACAGGGATAAAAATACATAGCGCTCATTTGAAAACCTTCGACATTTTCTGTTTCACTACCACGAAAGCTGGCCGTAGACAATGAGTTCTTCGGTTATCGTGGCTAAAAAAAATTGACCACATATTGCGCTATTTTACCTCGGTATCTAATGCAGGAAGAAAACTAACCGAAATGTGTGTTACGAGGCGTGTGTTTTTATTTTAATCGAACGATGAACGAAAACGACTTGAACGTGCGTTATTTCGAATTTCTCTATGGCTGATGTTGGTTTGCGGAAGTTACCCATGAATGCAGAAATAATGTGTATATTAATATATAGGAAAATGCAAATTTTTTTTCACATTGGTAACTGATGGCACTATTTTATTTTCAGGACATGGATCATATTGAAGCGTTCAAGGCTGTCTTCGAAGATCGTGAATTTCGCACTTTCGTTCAGTTCCAAGATTGCCTGCAAAGGTACACGGAGGACGCAGCCCTTATTTACGTTCGTGGAACGAGCCGAAAATGGAAATCTGTTTTGAAATACGATAGGGTTAGGTGACATAATACCCTAACAGCTCTCTAGATTTTCCACCGCTGCACGAAGTACAAAAGACGTAAGAGTGAACGCAGAGGTATACGACGTGTTTATTAAGTTGATATTTGTCTTTGTTA
>LUCH01006614.1:20299-30568 GCA_013368495.1 Paragonimus heterotremus
CTTCCTACTTCCGTTTACAACCCATTGAACCATTGAATCTCATTCTGTTTATTCTTTTCCTGTTTCTCGCGTTGTAAAACTATACTGTCACCCACATACTTATATCTTTTCCCCTGGTGTCTGCGTAGGGAAGGGTGATCGTGAGACCTTTGCGTTCAGATAGGACTTCTAAAATCTTTAAACTCATCTTCTATGGCGTGCCGCAACGTGCAATCCTTAGATGCTGTCTCCCATTCTCTTCCTGCGGAACTAATGTGTAATCCCAGTTTGGTGACCATGGCTTCCGTGACGCACTGACGAACAAGTTGTCGTGCGGAGGGAACACTCAATCCATGCAGGTAAGTAATCTGGAAGGGAAATTTCAGTTCAAAATAAACCTACCACAACCTTTCTGTACGTTTGTCTTCTTAAGTCGGACTCCAGGTCCTCCAACCGCTCAACAGTTTGGACAGGAAAAAGATGAACGCGTATATCTGGCACATTTAGTCCAGCGGAGGATTTCACAACCATCCGGCAGTTGTTTCGGCATTCTCTTATGAACGCCGAATCTTTTACCACACAATTTTGGGGTCTACATCATGTTAGCTTATTGCCTCAACAGCGTGTTCAAAAATCCCCCAGGAACAGGGACAATCACGTAAGCCACAGACGAGCTGGAGGCGAAGGCTTAAGAGGGAACCGTTGGAACGGGCAGTCAGGAATAGGGGTGGAAACGTGTCTCGCCTGTGAGACAGTTGCACGTAGAGATATTTCAATAGGGTGTACGACTGGAGAGATTGTCTGGGAGAGACAATTTGTTATACAACTGGTGTAGGTGAGAGAGTGACATCCGGGAATGATAGCGGCTTACAAATTTTAGGAATGTCGTCTGACTGGACATTACAGGCGTCGGTCCAGTATCACAGACAGTCAAGACGGATTGAGTAGATTGGTTAGAGTCGAATTGGCTTGTGCGCAAAGCAAAGGTTGCATATCGCGGTTGCCCTGCGGTAGTGTTGTGTAAGCAGCTATTGCATTTGTCGTATGATCATAACGATACCAGTCTTTTTGAGGGTTTGCTAGACGATAATTTGGAAGCAAAAACATGGAAGATACCTGGTGCGCTGGATTTGCGTTCCCATCTTCAGAGTTCTATCAGAAGTGTCCAGGTCTGGCATATTTTATGTTTTCTCGGCGTAACGCATAACCTTCAAATGACTATCTGAAAACAATCATTTAAAACTGCTCAAAATCACTTGCTTAAAAATAAACGGTGACAGGAAATTGCGGGGAGCCGGGTGGCGATGTTAGGTAAAGTCAGACACTTTCGCTAAATGAAGGGCCAGATGTGCTCGTCCAGGTTGCAAAACCGTCACTCGGTCCACGGTTAACTTTGAACAGCACAAGCTTCTTTACCTTGATCGTCGAAAGCTACTACGGAGCACGTCTGCAACGATAAACGTTTCATTTATTGACAAACGTGGTTTACAGAGACAAGACGAATATATGGCGAGCAGCTATGTGCAGGAATGTAAAATAGGCATACAAACAACATTGAGCGGATGCAGCACGCACTTGGCCATTATTTGCGTACGTTCGCCGAGAGAATTTCTTCATCGGATCCAGTCGCCATAAACATTAAAAATCTTGCGACGGCAGACTATGGGTGAAAACGTCATTGCTGGTTTTGGGAACGAGATATACTTAAATTTACAATCCGGGGTTTCAGGGTGGACTATACTTAAAATACGGAAAAGGCAGTTATCAATGATCGCAACAATAATGGGAATGTCATTTCTAAACAAATAATCGTCCCGCCAAAATTGCAAGCGGTGAGGAAATCCTGGGAGTTTCATTGGCATTCCGATATCTGAATGCAAAATGGGAACACCAGTGACTGCGGGTATGGATGTGCGTTCAGATCACCGTCTATAAGTTTCACCAACCAGTTCAGTCGGACAGTGAATGATAGATTTCAGTTCGTACATGTGTGGATCAAATGAGAATGTTGAAAACTGGTGAAGTACACCGTGGTTTGTAACATCTCAAAAATGAACTAGCAAATGTATATTATACGCCAGCTCACCTTGACCTTACAACCGTAAAAATTGTACACAAAAACATTGATCAACTACTTAGCGATATCGAGATACGTATGGCGGAGAGAGAAATGACTTAAATGACCACAGTAAAACCTAAAAAGTTTGATACTTCACATCGTCCAGAATACCTATCAGTATAGCATGGCCTTAATGAGTTAAAGACTGTCTGAATTCGGTTGCCTTCCACCGCTTGGAGTGAAGTATCCCACCGTGTTTGCGAGTAAAATCACACGTCCAGTTTTTTTACGCTGCAGAATTTCGGTTTTGATCCGTTTGATCACCTGGGAACTAACTCGAGCGTTAAGCGGAAGCGATCCCTAGTTCCAGCTACTGATCAACCGACGGACCACGCACAAGCAGACAGACCTCTACTCTTCAAATAGGGCAATGCAATAGTACCGGGAAAAAAACCTCTCAAAATTAGCCAGAAAAAATCGAATAAAACGAAAACGAACGCTTTGTGCGTCGCTGTTTAGCAAAACAATGAACACTGTGCTACGGTGTACAGAGACTGATTTCTCATGTATAGGAAACCTCGCTCGGGATAGTTCAAGTGCCAAATGTATTTGGGCAACGTATGCTATCGGAATAGTACCCGGAACATATTACTCAGGTTTATTCATTTTGACAACAATTACCCGTTTCGGAGGATACGGCCTGAATATCTTTCGAAAATGAGAATGGTCATTTTGGCGCAAATCCTGGTTTTTTAAATACGCCTGGAAATTTTGAAATCGAAACTTCAGGCGAAATACATGCAGTACATCAATTGTGAATGAACAGCTTCACTGAAAAAATTGAGATACATCGAAGATGTACTGGAGGTACTGGTTTGGCGATAAAAAGTTTTCCATGATTTTTGTGAAAACAACCCGTTATTGACGTTATCCTATGACCTAGGAATACTCCAACTGGCGGCGTTCTCACGATGTGATCAAAATGGAGATAAATGATCATGCAGTGTCGCATTTTAACAAGAACGCCAAAACATTTGGTAGTGAATCATGTATGGCCACATTTCCAGCTTCATTGTCTGTACAATATCCATACTGTTTCTTCTTGTTTGTAAATTTTGAAGTAGATATTGGTCAACGAAACGTTGCTCTTAGGAATGGTTGGGAATGCGGCTATCGTGTTGTTGTTTCCATCTCTGGTGTACGTAGAACGGCAGAAGAAAAAGTCATCATGTCGCAATCTATCATCGGGAATATATAGAGTTAAATTATTTTCACTCGATTGCACTGTCATTAACTAGATTGAGGTCACGTCGCGTTCATATGGAACACTATACGAAAGCAGATAAAATCAAGCTGCTCGTTCATCACCGGGAGGTATGCCTCTCAGCAAGTCACACTACGATGTTTAGAACGCCATGTATACTTCGCGGTGCAGAACATTTCAATCAATCTGACAATCAACGCAATCAAAGATGATGATTGCCATGTACCACAAACTATTCAAATAGGGGTTTTTCATCACTACCCGCATGTGCTCTTTCTCCAAATTGTACATAAAAGAAGTGATTCGGAAGAAGCAACCATTAGTCTGAACCTATACTCATACTCAAACAATGATTATAACTTGAATCAATCGCACAGAACAGATACTGGCGTGATCATACACTGCTTGCTGAGACGTTGTCAAAAGCTCGAGTGAATCATGATGAAGTAGCTCCTAGTGTGAACGCACGATGTATTCGGAGAAGTTGATAGCCAAAGTCAATCGAGCGGAGCAGTTATTAATGCGAACGCATACTGCATGCTGAGACGTTATTAACAGCTCAAGTTGAAAATGTTGAAGCAGCCAATAATATCAGCGCATATTGAATAATCAGACCTTTTTCTACTGGCCAGGTTAGTCTCCAACAGGGTCTTGCTCCAGATTCGATAAGCTACCTAATGGCAAGAATTCGAAAAGCAACAAACAGGTGTCGGATCGTACAACAAAATACCAATAAAAATCATGCTGTCCAAGCAGGCTTCTGCATAGGTTGTTCACAGAGAGCTACTAGGGCAAACAAGTGTCACTGATACAGAATATAGGCATGTAACAATAAGATAACCAAAATTTAATGTCCACTGCTAAATGTTCAGCTAGGAGGAAACATGAGAATAATGAGAGGAAATGTCCGTGCCGACTGAGTACATTATTTAGTTTACTCAGGTCATCTGGTCTTCGGTACACATCCATAACAGTGGGCTCCTCATCTCCAAAAGGCTCACAGGTGAGAATAAAAAAGGAGAAGTAGGTGTATTCAGTGCCGAACGACAGTCCTCAGGAATTGTCTCTCCACTGCATCAAATCCAAGTGATCTGAAACTAAACAAACGGTGAAATACCTGTACTAGGTAGAAGAAACAAGCTCACAGTGTTGAGGGATCGTTCGATCTCGGTAATCCGTTAGAGATCTGCTACTTTTCTTTTCGCTGAGTAATTTTGCAAGTCGGTTGTTCTAAAACCACCCTGAAAGAGAACTCGGAGAAAACATGTTAGTGTATGCTGACAAAAAGTGACATTAAATAACGCTAATTTAACCTCGCGTTTGCCGTCACGGTCGATGGTGAAGGATTTTTCAGCTCGTTGTAACACGTGAAAAGGGCCTGTATACGGCGGCTGCGGAGGCTTGCTTGAGCCGTATGCACACTTGAAGACGTGAGAGCGAGAAGAAACCTTCTCGTGCAAATTCGCGGGTGACGACGGTTCTCGTGGTTGTGCTTGACACAACCGCCACATATGTTTCGCCGGGCATGCTAAATATCCTCCATAATTGACAGGTTTGGTTGCTGAAGGAGGGGTGAATTCGTTGAGCAAACGGAAAGTGCAGTCATAAATAGGCTGAGCCGGTGTGACTTTCAAGTCAATGTTGACGGTATTCCCTAACCCAAAACAGACCAGTGGTAGGGCTTCTTGCCAGTAAGATTCGACTGCACATTGAGGGCTGTTTCTAACTGGAAATTAGTGCGTAAATGCTTGCACCTAAGGATGTTGAGGAGATCGATGGAAGATCCCTCGAAATGAGAACCACGGTCAGCAGTTATCAAAGCAGGACGACAAAATTGGGCTACCCAGCGTTCCAAAAGGGCGTGAGCCAACGTCTCAAAGGCGCAATCGGGAAGTAGGATTACCTGCGGTCACCTGGTAAAACGGTCGACACGGGTTAAAAGAAAAGTGAGACCGTTGGAAGGCAGTTGTGGTCCAACAAGATTAACGTGCCCTTAATGAAGACGTGTGTCAGATGAGAGGAAGATACCGATGGGGCTATTGGTATGCCTATAATACTTAGAACGTTGACATTCCAAACAGCGAAGAGCCCAATTTCGGTCGTCGTGAGTCACGTTAAGCCATACCAATCGTTCAGTAATAAGTTTCACTGAATCATGCATGCCAGGGTGCGATAACTAATGCAGTGCGCTGAACACTGCACGGCGAAACGATAGGGGCATTACCGGATAAGTTACGTTTTATGAAACATCACATAAGATGGTGCCCTCAGGGAAAGGTAATGTGATGAGCTGTAATTTCAGTGAGCTACATTGAAGGAGTTGCTCTATCTAGAGGTTGCCTGTTCGCACAGCGTCCACGACGGCCAAATCAAGAGGATTAGGTGTAGAATTGCTCATCTGGTATATCCGTCAGAGGGCATCAGCAACAGGATTAAGGACACCCGAGACATGCCGCAAATCTGTCGTAAACTGAGAGTGCCTGATTTCCCTGGGGTAATACCTGTCGGACGGTGAGTTTAAAGAATACACCAATGTTTATGGTCGGTATAAACTGTGAATTGTCGGCCTTCGGTAGAGTCTTGGCTGGTTGCATCCGTTTTGAGAAGGATGCAAGGGGTTTCCAACCGCTTCCAGCGTACTGTTTTAGCACGGCGCCAACAGCCGTATCAAAAACGTCGGTTACAATCGACAACTGAGCAATAAGGTCCGAATGGATATCGATCATCGGTTTCATTATACGCGTTCAACGAAGGATGAATCGACAAAAGTAATTTATCAGGCCAAAGAATCTACGAAGCTGCTAAAAGGAAGAGAGCTCAGGATAATCCTAAATAGCCGCAACTTTAGAAGGAAAGGCAGCGATTCTGTCGACTGAAATTCGGTGACCTAGAAACTCTATGGGCAACTTGCCTAGCTTGCATTTCGTCGGGCTGACTGCAATACCGTAGCTAGTCAGTCGTTCAAACAAACTACGCGGATGCAAAAGGTGCTCCTCTTCAGAGGAATTAACATCTAAGATGTCGTCGGGTGAGAGATAGACTTCGTGTATGAAGAGTTGGAAGGTGCGGGTGGCGTTGGTCAATCCAAATGGACCGAATGGAGTAATCACAGCGGTCCTGGTTATGTCTTTCGCCTCCACTGGAATTTGGTGATAATAGCGAACCAAGTCAATTTAGCTGAAGATATTCTTGCCTGCGACGAAGGTTGTAAGATCCTGCATGGGTGAAATAAGATACTTGTCAGGGTAATGTACTCTGTTGAGACCGCGGTAGTCACCGCAAGAACGCCAATATCCTGGTTTCTTCGCAACCAGATGTAGTGGTTTGGCCCAAGCACTAACGGGAGTGCGAATGATCCCGAGGTCGAGCATGAGTTCAAACTCTGCCACAGCGACTTTAATTTTTTTCAGGGGCCAACCTGCAAGGCTTAGCCGGTAAATACGGACCTTTGGTTTTTATGTGTTGTGTGACATTTGAAGTCAATTATGACACGTTGTTCGATGCCCGAACTAGTTGGAGAAACTGTTGGAAAAGTTCCGTTGTTGGAGCAGCCGGTTTCACGGAAATAAAACTGATGGTTGCGACGATCATGCGATTGCTGTTATTGCAGAGATGTGTAACGGCATCTATTTGCTTCCGGCGTCGCGTATCGACTAAAAGGTCGGAATACCGGAAGACGTCGACACCGATAATAGCAAACGGAACAGCAGCAACAAGAAAAATCCAACGGAATGTTTGTCAGTAACCTAAGTCCAATGTCATCGACTGTTGACGGAAAGTTTGAACAACAGTGTCATTAGCAGCATGGAAATGGGGAGCACTTGATTGTTTCGTCCCGGAGGAGGTATGTGGGAATACGCTAACCTGCTCTCCTCTATCCACCAGGAATGCGGTCTTTGTAGGAAGATTCCGGAAAACATAAGGCGAATGGGTTTGAACGTCCGTCGTAAGTACGCGTCGGTTGTCCTGCTGTCCTGGGGAGGTGATGGAAAAGAGAAGAGGGTTGTACATCTAGTGGCTTTACTACCACATCGTTTCAACTATTAGCAGAATCCCTTACGAGGCTGTTCCTTACGTTGAGGGGGTTACTTACTGGAACATCGACGTCGTGGGGATCGCTTTCAGGAACGGCAAATAGACATTTCGTCTAGCTCTCTTGGTAAGACAGTCAACTCCATCCAAGCAACTTTGACACCTGCAAGGTCGACTGAATGCGAAATTACGCGTTGTTCCGTAGCTGAGGTCTTAGGAATGGCACTTGCCCTGGGATTATCAGAACTGTGCAAAAACTGCTGGAAGCACTCGGCCACTTGGTGGGCAATTTCGACAGCCTCTGACAGCGGTTGTGAGCGGGCTACGGATAAAATAGTCTTGGCTGTCTCCGGCAGTTTCTGCATCCACAGCTCTTGCAACTGTGACCGTTCCATGTGGGAGACACCGAGACGTTGCCGTATTTCACGGGGCCACATAAAGCAGCGTTTGTCACCCAGCTGTAATCCGTTTGATCACGGCCACTTCAAGTGTCATAGCGATGGTTCCCAAGTTGAGTGAGGAGGACGTCACGCAACTGCGTTGTGGTTTCCTTCGGATGCTTGGACACTAGCCCACTGAACTCCGCCTGGTCAGACGAAATCCGGTTTTTAATAAACTTGGCTTCAAGGTAGACAAAACATAGTAGGGGATCCATCTCCAAAAATGGAGGAATTGCTACTGTAACTGCGTGTACAATATGCGAATCTAAGTACTAAATATCTTTCTCAGACGTGGTTAACGCTTGATGACTCGTAATATGCAAAAAAGCGGGAAATGCGGGATAGGAGAAAAAATATTAGGATTTTTTGGGACATAGTGTTTAATAAAAAATTAAATACGGTCAGCAAAAATAAAATCGGCCGTATAAAAATATAACACTAAGGAACTGATCCACCGGATGGTGTGAGGCGAAGGTACGTGGACAAAATAAGCCGGACAGCCAAGTGACAATAGCGAGCCAAATTTCAACGAAAACACTATTGTTGGGGTCACCAGCTTGTGGGAACTCTCCAACAAAGTCTCATTCCAGATTCGATGAGTTACCTAATGGCGAGAATTCAGAAGGCAACAAACAGCTCAGTACTCTATATATTGTGATGACCGATAAGCAAGAATATGTTCATCCAGAAAGCGTCCTGCGTGTAGCGCGCGGAACGAAAACTTGAAGAATTTTCACGCCAGCGAAAGTACGGCATACAGTCGGGCTAAGCAAACAGGAGACGTCGGATCGCACAACAAAATATCAACAAAAATCAGGCTGTCCTAGGAGGCCTCTGCATCATCGGGACCAAGGTAGCGATTTTATTCTCTGAACAGATCGATATCAGCAACGTTTGATAATGAATTCAAGTATACACAACTCTTGTGCATATTGTAGCGACCCTGTTCGTTATTATCAATTATGTTAGAGCTACGTGTGTCATTTGTACTCTTTCTGTCTTCCACTTTTGGATTTACTTAAACATTTGTTTGAACGAGTAGAGATACTGACAAGTCCCCCGCGCACTCGAACGTACGATCCTGCTCCGTGCACGCTTGTCGCCTCGCTCCGCTATCGTTTCGTATTTGTATCCGCTTATCCTCGCGTTGACTTCGCAAGTCAACAATATACTGTTAGTCTACTCGCTGTATTATTTTCAACCGGTTATCGTCGGTTTGCTCTATCCTACAATATTAAAAGATGGGGAACAGTGTTACCAGTTGGTTCGCGGGATTTCCCTTTCCGAGTATGACTGTGAAATGGTACTTGGCGATAGAGAAATTACTGCAAACGGCATACTCTTACATGTCTTCAATATTTTCGGTTTGCACAATTCATTAAACTTCGGAAGCTTCTAAGTGGGGATCTAAAGGGCGAATATAAGCAAGCGATAAATTGGAACACCTACTTATATTAAAAACTTAACGGTAGTGACATTCCGCATGCCATGAAGCAAACAACGGTCGCCACACACAGTCACGAAGATTCCGTTCGTGCCACGAAACCTCTTGTACGTGCCGATTAAACGGCTGTTGGTAAGATCGAGGTAGTTATCTGAATTGCTTCATTGTAAACGAAAATGTTTTCGAAGTGACATATAAGGAATGATGTAGAAAGCTATACCTCTTGCTGAGCACGGATACCTCACGAGCTGAGATGACTCACATCTTAAGCCACAGTGACAATGCGTGTTCAGACAATCCTGGAAAATCTGCAGTGAAACTTAGTTGTCTAGAAGTTGAAAGAACTTGACCAAGTGAGCTGATGCCAATAATGTGTTGTTTTTGCGAAAATCGTGAAAAATTTTCATCACCAAACCCCTACATTCAACACTTCTTCGATGTATTTCAATTTTTCCCGTAACTCTGTCTATTTATACTCCATGTACTGCACGTATTTTGCCTGAAGTTCCGATTTTAAAATTTCCAAGAATATCTATAAAAACAGGATTTGCGCCAAAAGGGCTATTCTGCCGTTTGCACGACATTCAAGCAGAATCCTTTGAAACGAATAATTGCCGAGAAAAATTCTAACACCTGTAATGTACTTTAGTGCACATGGTACTATGTCGTTTTCCCAGGCACGAATTAACCGGACGCGAAATACACAAGGCTGTTGAGAGAAGCTTCCAAACATTTATCGCATGAAATATACAGATGATCTCTCATAACGTTAGAAATGGTACCGAGAGGTGAGTTAGCTAGAGAGGTTGGAGACCGGTCGTCGACGGGCGACTAAACGGGAAGTGTACACTTCCCACACTGCCACACGTATGGCACACGTGTGCGTTCGAGTTTGCGCTGTAGGCACAAGGCAAGCAGACAAACAATCAGGCAGCACGAATCATGCGAACTTTTTTAATAGCCCAAGTACAATATGAAACTATGAGTTTTGCAACTATTTTACCATGTACGCTACAGCTACATGGTTAGTTTCCCCCTATTGGTATCCCCC
>LUCH01006615.1:0-10364 GCA_013368495.1 Paragonimus heterotremus
TTGACTATCGTTGAGATATCGTTATTTTCTTGTGGGTACTCAAGCTATCACGGTTAAGAGTTCCACTACAGCCCTTTTGAGTAAATTTTCGAAACATTCTGCTTATCCATCAGCTTTAATGTGATATAGCGGGTTATGGACCTTGTGCATAACTTACAAAGTGTTTAAATTGCGCTGAAGTGAACGGTGTACCATTGTCCGTCGAAACTGTTTCGAAGAAGCTGAACTGAACAAACATACGACTTAAACACTAAATAATGGTAGTCGTAGAAACTGTGTCTAATGGGATGATCTCCTGCCACCTGGAATCTACGAGAAACTACTGGCCGTTGAATGGACCAGCAATGTCGCCATGAATTCTTTTCTGAAAAAAATCGGGTACAGGTCAGGAGTCCAACCTAACATTCACGAGTGATTCTGCAGCATGTGCACATTATTACCGTTATTTCATCATGCTTTCAATATCGTAGTCGATCGCTGTCTTGTATGCCTAACCATGTGCTAAAGCTTCGGTACATGTTATGCCGGAGTGAGTACAATGCAGCTTTTGTACAACAATTTTTCTCAAGTTCGACGATAACCCTATGCAGTCTGACAATATTACGAAACCGTCCACAACGGACAAGACATCGCACGGTGTAGTGTGGTTTTTAATCTGCACATAACTCTTTAGGCCAGCCCGTGCGTAAATAATGCATTATCTCTTACACGATGGGATTTGACTTAATGACATTCTGAATCCTAGTAAAAGTAACAGATACGTTTCTGGCAGACATCTGAGCAAGCACTTCACATCAGCGTCAATCTCGACAGAAATAATGACGACACCCTCGTTTGGCTGTTTATTGGACTTATGTGCAATCAGCCTGGAAACAGAGTCTGTGTGACCGGATATAAGTGAGCACAAAATGATAACCAGAGACTACTGATGATAAAAAGAATAAAAGGAATAACTTCCCCATTGCACTGCGGTGTTTTTACACGTTGTCGTGCGGTTACGTTTGGTCTAATCCTGGTCTGTGTGTTACCATATCCAAGCGGTTCTACTTAACGCTTGTTGTGTATAAGACTGTGAAGTCGAAGGTTCACCACCGTCATCTAGTTCGATTCAAATGACAAACTGAATAAAACTGTTTATCAAACACAGCTATTCATGTTGTCATCAATATAGAACCGATAAGTTTAAACAAAAGAATCACTTCAATCACTAGCCATTCATGGTAGAATATACCCAAAGACTTTCTGTTCGTGAGGGTTCTACGTATATAGTAGCAGCTGCTCAGAATTCATAAGAAAACTAAGCAATCTGAGTAGTGCCGTAATCAGAAAGAATATGAGCACGTTCAACTTATTCAGGATTTTATCACTGTCAGCTTTCAGAGCTGACACAATAAAAATGTTTAAGTGAGTCCTGTCTGGCACGAAAAACCCTGCAGTAAAATGAGATAATCCCAAGATTAAAGCATGTCTACAATGTGTGTAGAATTTTCCAAAAAACCATAGTCTATATTGTTATCTTTGTGTGAACAAGATATTAATTTCGAAAGATTAACAATTTATGTTGCACTATTCAAGTCACGTCTGCCTTCTTTTTATTGTTCTCAGTTTTGCGATTACACGTATCTTGAAGCGATACAGGTGTCCACTTGAGTTTTTGTACAAAAGATAAGTCTGACATTATCTCGTAGATGAAGTTAAACGACTAGACGAAGTTTTTCCAAAAAACGAATTAAAATATAAAACGTTACTGATTAAGCCGTAATAAGTGAACGACTGCAAACAATCACCTTCTTAAAATAGAGAGCATTACAGTAGCTAATTCCGATTTATTATTTACTATTTTCTGAAACTCTCTCTGTTGACGTGTGACATCCACGTAGGTTAAACCAGCACTCAGCGGATGATGATGTACAAGGGGGAGTCAAAAAGTAATGCCAATGTTTTTAATTCCGGCGAAGTTTTTCATAAATTACCTGAATTTTTTCCCACTCAATGTGGAAGACAGATGTGCACTACGTTTATAGCCAGTTTCCGGAAAATTAACCGTAAATTGATTCGATTTACGTACAATTCCAGATTTTAATTAACACAGAAAGATTAAAGCTAGAACAGTGAGACTTCGTAAACAAGAAACATACCTAAATCATTTACAAGTCATCACAACCGCATGCTGTAGCTGTTGCCAAATTAAGCGTGGGAAGATTGGGTAAATGTCAACAGACTGATTGTCTTTGAGTCAAGACGATTATACACCAAACACTCTTCAAAACTGAGTAGCAACTGCTGAACTGATGGCCAGTGAAAAGTGACACAAAAATCTCGGTGAGCTACCAATTGACCATGGGTGAGTTGTTACGTATCTTAAAGCAGTTGTGCACGTAAACTTTATGGATGTCTGTTTGTCAAAGATTCTACGATGGAAATATGGAAAACGGAAAGAAAGGGGGAACAAATTGGCATTTTGTAGGACATTGACGGTTTTTTTATAAGGACATACCCACTTAACGTTGATCACAAACTACCAGCGATTCATGAAGTCGATATTCGGTTGACTAGCGCGTATGAGTTTTACATTAACGACTTCCATTTTTAATCACAGACGAATTCCACCTGGCGTAGTGACAACGTGACTACCGTTCAATAAACAAACATATTCAGTCCAAGTTTCACGAGTTAGACAGAACCACTAGAACATATAAGTAGAGATAGTGCTTCACGATGTGAATCGGTGGTTCGGTGGACATATGGTTTCCGTTAGCTGGGTGCATATGAGCTGTAAACTTTACATGCACAAGCCTCCTCAAAAAATTTGGAGTCACGGAAGGACAGACAGTAGTGTCACTGTTGGTTCACAGTTCAAAGTCCCCTTTTAAAATCACGTTAAGGCTTGATTTAGGTCAGCTTGCGAAACGTTGTACGACTTAAATACATCTTTGTACACTGATATTCCTACAACTCTGTTTACATATCCAACTAGATCTGAATAAAACTCGCTGTATGCACGGCTTCTTTTCTGCGGGTCTTAAATCAGTTCTGAAGTACAGCAATTTCTGGTTAACTGTGACCAGCTTACGGAAGGTTTGCATGGTTTGATGATTTTGATTGATGAAGGGCTGCTACGACAGGCTGAGTAAACTAACGCGACTAATGCAGTACACCGTCAAAGAAAACAAGAGATCATGGAGCAGAAAACAGTTTTTACTCTCTCAGACGATAATACTATGCATGAAGTAATGCTTATTTATACTTGTCTGGTAGACATAGTTGGTTAGTGTTTTTGGCCGGTTCCACTCAAGTTACTAGCCAAATCTGTTATCGGTTTATATTGGGTTTGGGGTTACGTGTGTCTATTAAGATATAAGTGAATGCCCTGAATATCGACAACTGTCAAAAGCATGATCACTAGAATGTATGTAAAAAAGACTGTCCAACAGGTTTCGAACGAAAAGACTTAAGGGATAGCTCACAGGGCAGAGATTAAAAGAAAAATCGCCAGATACTCATCAAGCGGTTAACCGCCGTAAAGAATGTTCAGTAGCTGATGGTCTCACTCGCGGTATTTACCCGTCAAGTTAGCTCAGGAAAACCTGAGTACATGATCAGATGATATGATAAATTCTAGGAGTCCGAAACTGCTGTTAAATATGGATATTGGCGTTAGGCCAAAATCTCAACTTTTCCTACCACATTTTGTATGTAGTCATCAATTAAAAAGCTTTTGACTGGCGCGATGAACACCTTTCGTTCTGCTTGCAAGACTCAAGAAGAAATGTTTAGAACAACCGATAATCAGATGGAAGACAAGGTAATATGCAAGTGGATACGTTTTCGAGTAAATTCTCTGCAAACAACTGGATTTCTATGCCGATGAAATTTAAATATTTGGTTTCCAATCAGTTTTAAAATGGTGCCATATTCCACTTACTCTAAATAACCGCAACGTTGGGGTGTTCATGTGTGTAGTTTTGGGCAAGCGGTACGGTGGGATTCAGAATAATGTAGACATTTGTTATTTTGCTTGCACGTCATAGAGTAATAACACTTGAGAAACGTACACGATTGAGAAAAAAGCCTATCCACACTTGAAATACGCCCAGAAAATCCTTGACTTTCTTGGAAATGACATAAAGGAACAGGTTGATTGTACTACTCAGCACGGAATCGAATGCACCCCTCCTATCCTGAATACTGCAAATGGTAACAGATCAAATTTCAGCTCACATATGCCTTTCACAAATGTTACTTTTCAAGTCTACGACAACTCACCGTTTCGAAAACTGGTCAGCAATAGCTTAGAGTAGATGGGACTATTTCTTCTTTCCGAGACGTGAGTCAGCTTTTGAAAAATGACTGACAACACAGCCACTGTTCTAATCGGATGGCATGAATTAAATTCGAACCAAGTCACGCGCAACTCATCAGTTTTAATAAAATATTGCCTATAATAGTGGAAATATCGGAAATGAGGATCCTCCGGCATTATATAACGTATTTTTCCGCAAATCGTGTTTTTATGGGCTCAAAAAGCGTGTGTGATGGTAAGGGTTTGGGGATCCCTGTTTACGGCAAACTCGTTCGGATGTCCGTCGTGTCTAGAACAAGGTCACTGGCACAGCTGTTGTTTGAAGGTGGGTCAATGTCAAGGTCATGGTATTGGCAAGTACACGCTTTGCTGGCGAGCACTGGCTAGTTTATCCTTTCACAGAGGACTCGTTTGCTTAATTGTGAATATTGCGATCCTTAGTGATCGTATTCATTGTATATTAGAAACAGAATCTGAGATTAAAGTAGGCCAACAAGCAAAAACTCCTCCAGCCTACGCAAGCGGAAATTTTTTTAGAAGTAAAGTCTCAAACTTCAGATTTTTCCGACTGAGGTTTTGACCACTTTTCCACTTAGAAGCTGTAATCCGAGGGTTGCAGTGTTAAGCAGGTTCATTTGGTCCAAAAACCCATTTTCCGTTAGGACTACACGCCTGCCGGAATTCATTTGAAAAGAACTGCTTACTTCGTAAGCCTAGTTTTCCAGAATTAGGACTCAGATTTGTGGCTGTTTTCTATTCGCAGACATCCATATACCTATATGACAACTTATTTTGAAATAGTTGTTTTACCGCTGCAAAGGCTGGTTTTTGAAAATCAGTTTAATAACATGCTCTGCCGTTGTTAACACAAAAACGGCTTGTACGAAAATGATTTATGTATGCCAGTGACATTGTAACGTTTGTTCAGATTGATTTAGATCAATTTAAAATGACGAAGTACGGAGGCGTATTGTGAAACGGGTTTATTAAATAACCACGGTTGATAAATTAACTGTTTTTAGCGGGCTGTTTGTATCAGTTCCGTATCTATAAATTGCAAACTGTTAACGAAATTCGGCTGACTACTTTGCAGATGAATTACAGGTTGTCAACATGGCATGCAATATGCTCATTTCTCCCTTACCAACATACCAATTATCATACAGGAGTGAATCAAATTGATAATCAAACATTTTTCGAAGTATGTGGTAACGCAACAGGTTGTGTTATTAAACAAATGCATTAGAGGATTTTTGACCAAAGCGGTTGCTAGTTCTACTAGGCATGCTTGTCGATGGGTCATGTTGATATGCCTTCTATTGACTGTTTTGCAATACAGTTGCAAAACAGAGGATTGCTAACCGGTAATCGTCGATAAAAAAGTAACAGGTGGATATATTAGAGATGTAAAATAGTACTGTCACTGTCAGGCTTTGGCAATCCAAAGCATTGTTTGTGGAAACTAGCAAGATTATTGCAACGAAAGTGCAGCTTATGTGTGTCAGTCATGCAAACAGTTGTACACAGTTTGTTGGGAACTCGTACAGTGGTGGCTCTTGGGTAAGTGGTACATCGTCATACATGACAGTTGGATGTCTGTGGGTTCTTGTGTGTACACGTTTATGTTAGTTTGCCTTTGCGCACCATACTTCCATACGCATCCACCGAATGTTCATCGAGATCGAACGCATTAGTTATTCCACAACCGATACAACACACTTTGGTTCGACGCGCAGTTCTAGAATGCACGTCTCCAGGTACGGATTATCCGGACAAAGTATCCACAATACATCCATCATACTATATTATTTACACTTCACTATAACAACTCACTCATACTGTTGACTTTTAGCTGCAATAGCATTGACCGTTTACATAGAATTATCAAGCTTGATGATTACTGATAATTTACAGGTACTGTATATCCGAACTCGATTAGTTAATTTCAGTCTACTTTGATTTGAATCATAGTTGCAAATCATTCCATCTCTGAATCTAAGGGTCCCCCTGAGAGTTAATTCCTAATTCTCTCCCATGAGAATCCCTAGAGCGTAAGTACTGCCAACCCAGCTGTACGCAGCAATTTGCTACCAAACGTTTTACTCTTCGTATGATGACAGTGTACAAAATTGTAGACAGTCGACAGGTTGGACCTCAGGACTTGGTGTACAGTTAATGAACACTATGTATAAGACAGTCAGTTTGTGACAGTGGAGGAGATGTGTGACTAGGAATGCCGGTACTGTTGTTGTCTGGTCGTTTTCCAAGTTGGTTGCCAGGATCGTCCTACAATGTACCACCATCAGTGCAACATCCGATGAAGTTTCCGCTTTGTGATTGTCACTGATGTTTATGTTAACACTTCCCCAAAGACACACTTTCGATGGACCTTGGAGTATATAAACTTCACGATGAGCCACGAAAACATCGGTGTGATGAGTCTCCCAGGGATTCACACGAGTGCCCTTCTGTGCGATACAAGCGTTTTCAGTGTGAATCCTATTTTTTGAAAGTGCCCGCGACCCACATGGTTGTAAACTGCGGCCTAGCTTTCCAAGCCGCTAAGCCAGTTGAATGCTGCTTTTCATCTCGCACATGCGTATTTCTGACTTGCCGGTAATAGATTTTTATTCAGCTTTCTCTTCACATTGTACTGGTGTGAAGCCCTAGCGTCCAATAGCTGTGAATGGGTACACAGCTTCTCGTTCACCGCGACGACAAGATAAAAAACAATGATGATGTTAATATGGTGTATAATAAAACAAATATCTGACTAGTTTCCTTACTGCTTACACGTACACTTGTAACAGCCTACTGCTGACAACAAGCGGTTAGTACGAAAAGTTCTCGCGAGCAAGTGTCACCAGGATGTTGGCGATGAAGCTAACTACAACATTTATTTTGTTAGAGCGTATCTGCCGATTCCTCACCGACCCCCAGAAGTGAAATCCAAATCCCAAAGAAATCGTCAACGTAGCCTTTCAGAGAACAACGGCTGCTTGTAACGCTGTGGTGAATGTGAAACGCTGTAGCCACAATGCTTTTGTCATTTTATGAAAAAACACTTTTTAACGTTTGTCAAGTAAGTAGAACGGAATTGTTGCTTGCATTAAGGCGTATTTCCAAAGCTGTATTTATCTGAAGAGTTAGCTTCAGTCAAGTCTGAAAAGTGCTGGAAGTGTTGGGGCCCATCCTTTCTGATCTCCTAACATGCCACTCTATTTCAACGAGAATGTTCCATTGAAATATATGTATTCCGTATCCACTAATTGTTCTTCCCCAAATATATCGGGCGAGCAATAAACATTTTTTGAAACTACAGATTCACGATTTACATAAGGATCTAGCTTACGATGGCCCACGGGAATGTTTCATTAGTTTTGTACAGAATTTCTGTAGAAGCATTAAAATAACTCTGTTTCCAGAAGTTCTGTGTCATATTGTTGCATATGCGCAGCACTGCTTTCGGAAGTGAGGTTTATTGTAAACATATTTCTTTCCAAAAACAGATGTCGTTCACACAAAAATGACAGACAACAGTGAGTTTCACACGGGTGATGCATGCAACAAAATGAGAAACAATTCGATATTTTAATATTAACACTTAAAAACTATGTCCATTTCTTGACGGGGGCCCTTTTCGAACGATGCAGTACACATCATTTTAATCCACCTGGAACTCACTATTGTAACACATGCAAGTATTTGTGGAAAGAATTTTACTCGGGCTCTTATACCATAAGGACTATGACAGTGAACTCAAGTTCGACTTAAATAAGTTTGTTTGTGGTCATCTTGTCTGATGAACTATGTGGGAAAAAGGTTCCATCGGATAATTATGTGTTGAAAACTCTGGAGATTGAGGCGAATAAACATTTTTGGCTTCCGTAAATGAGACGAACATTCTAACAACATATACGGGTGGTTATTGTGCTAGGAGATTCTCAGGCAAAGTGGTCAAACAAATGCAACTAGTGTTACTCACTAGTCAGTAAACCGCACCCTCAAGTTAAGAATTGCGCAATGACCACAGGTACTGAGTAAACATTTTTGATGGCTGACGAATAGTAGGGGGTTTTAGTTTCCATTCAAAATGAACATCACTCACAATTGATCGCAGCTGTCGCATTCCCATAGACTCTCCAGTCGGTCCCTTTCGAAGAGAAGAAGCACTACACTCGAGTTTTGCTCTCATTAGAACCAGTCATTAATGCGCATCCTTGCCAATACCGAGACTAGAACTCCAGCCATGTTTTCAAGAGGCAACCATGTTAACCAATACGTTATTGACCTTACATTAGGCACGACAGATTCATCGTCGCAGGTAAACGTTCAACCCCATCCGCTTGTGAGTAATGATCAGGTTGCCCGATCGCCTTGATTGTTTATCATGATTGCAGGTTTTCTGTGACTTTTCTTGTTCGGTCGGATTGTTTTTCTATCGTCACTCTGCAGTTGCGCTGATTTGGCAGTGTGAAATTTGACTGCTCCTGCGAGAACAAATATCCCCAGTGACGGTAAGCTATGTGGTTCTTAACGGTGATAGTACTATGATACTAACTGCTCATTAGCGGGTGATAAAACCTGCAAATTGCAATGCATGTCCATACTACAGTACACTAGGGTGATATAATGAGTTCCAGTTATTTTAGAACCCCAAACCAGTTTTGAATTCATCCTAATGTTTCATTGCTTCCAGCAGTAGAGGATTTTGGTCGATGTAAGTTATTCACTACTCACAAGCGACCTCCGTTTTTCATTCTCGTGTACTTTCAGTTCACCCTCCTCTCGGAAAAAAGCCAATATTCGAATTTTGCGTTTGTTGGGGCTCGTTAATAATGTATCGCTTAGCCTTCAAAGAGGGTTGAATTCACGCCACACTTTCATGTGGCAACCAGAGCGTCACTGACCTCACATTGTGCACGAACGAGCCATCAGACAAAACATAACTAATTACCCGTGTGTAATGCTTAGGTTATCCGATTGGTACGAGAGCATTCGCAGTAACTGTCCTGTTAAAGCCAGTGAATGAACATTGCAATCCCGGAAAGTGAATTAGAACGCCTAATTTTGCTGTGTACATCTAACGTAAGTTTTAGCTTTCAAGACAAGGCTTATTGTCAGATTGATGGAGTCGCGATAGGCACTCCGCTTGGTTCAGTTTTGGCCAATATCTTTGTGGCCAAACTGGAAGATCAAGTGGCGAGCAAGTTGGAGAGTTTGGTCCTCTACAAAAAGTATGGTGATAACATACTTATAGTCACAAGTGATCAGATGCAGGCAACAGATTTGCTAGAACGAGTGAACTGTTGGCACGCAAAAATTTGCTAGTTTAGAAAATGAGACTAATGGCCGATTGCCGTTTCTGGATATCAACATGATTAACAGAATGGATGGATCCATTCAGTGAGCTATGTATCGGAAGAATACATGGACCGGACAGTACCTACACACTGAAAACTATGTCCCAGTAACATATAAAAGAGGACTGTTACGAGCGCTATTTGACCGGGCCAAACGACTTTGTACTAGTGACATCCTGGTTGATGAACTCCGCCAAATAGAACAGACTTTAGTAGACAACGGTTTTCTGAGAGGATTCATAAGGAAGTTCAACACCAACAATGTACACAGTAATCCTCAACCCACAGTCGCCAAAAAGACAGTAGTTTTACATCTGCCGTTCAAGGGAGACAGTTTATGTCGAACAGTTGAACAACGCCTAAGGTCTGCTATTGTACGTACAGTCTTTGTCGCGAAACCAGTAATTGTGTATAGAACAGTCCGAGTTCTCATGCCCTTGGTTAATCAAACAACGTCTTAGTTCGCCAAATCAGACGTAATTTATGAATACAAATGTGGATGCGGATGTTGGCAGAACTGAGCGCCAGCTTGGAACTATGGTTACCGAACACTTACTGAAATGGGTTCGACAAACGGTCACGCAATCAGGTAACTCGCCCGTAAACACCCGGAAGGAGCTAGCGTTATCGATTGCCAAGCATCACTTGATTACATAACATGTGATTGACTCATCAAAGTCATTTCGTGTTCTGTTCTC